>VWPU01016957.1:0-143520 GCA_013398955.1 Callaeas wilsoni | reverse complement strand
GAGGATATGTCCTGCCACACCCGTGTAGGTACCCACACAGCTCCATCAGAAGTTTTAAGATCGGCCCCTTCAAAGCACTGTAGGACTCAAGAGAATTAATTCAAAAGCCTTGCAAAGTGTCAGGTATTTTATCTGTCCAAGCCACACGGCTGTCCCTGCAGTATGGCCCTAATCCCACCCTGAAGTGCACACCTTTTTTAGCAATATAGCCCACGTAATCCCTCGTGTGTGTAAAGCTGAGTGGTTACTCTGGTGGAAGAAAAAAAATCAGAGCAGTTCAGTGTTCAGTGGCACCAAACGAGGCCTGGCAGGTCCAGCACCAGGGCCGTGCTCACCTGCTGGTCCTTGGGTGGACCTTTTCTACATCTCTCCACAGCCAGTCTCAGTAACTGAGAGACCAGCACAGTGCTGCACGGAGAATTTAGGCTGGGGACGAAAACCAGCTGTACCTGAGGAAATGAGATGCAGAAGTGGTGCACAGAGGAAAAGCGTGGTGGTCAGAGGCTGGTGAGCAGCGTTTGCTGCCCCTTCTCTGACAGCAGTGCTGAGCAGGGTCAGGCCCAGCCCGCAGCAGCCTTTCCTCGCTGTGATGCAGCACACATGGACACAGGGCCCTCCAGACTGCAGAAACATCATCCAGCCCTCAGCACCTGCTCTGCAGGATGAACTTAGCACACACCTTGTCCTTCTTCATGCTTCTGCTCGGGTCTCCTACCTGCTCTACAATATAAAGCCATCTCTGAATATAAATCCTTCTCTTGATGACATCTGTGCTGGCATTGATTTTTGAAGTCCAGAGATGAAGACCTTGGTAGCCAGCTTGGCTTCCTTGGCAAAACAGAAGTTCTTTTACCAAGCTGCTGTGCAGAGAAAGAGAGGATGAGCTGAGAAAAGCCCACGTGTGCTGCAGAAGCACGTGTGAAACAGCAAACTTCCCAAGGGCAGAGCTCCAAATGCAAGGCACAGCTTCTTGATCTTGCCATAGCTCTGCACATAACTCTGTACAACCTCTGCACATTGCAATTGTTTAAAAAAATCCCCACCTCCTCTGAGTAAAAGGCTGTCTGCTCTGCCCTTTTCCCTGGTGAGCCATGAGAGAGCAAACAGCGCGTGGCAGGTGTCAGTCACATCACAACTTTGTGGGTAGGATGCATCGAATGGAATAAAAGAGAACAAGACTCTCTGCCTGTAGACGTACATGGTCTTCAAGTCAGGAACAAAATTCAGATTTACAGTATCGCATGAATAATGTACTACAAAAAATATAAATAGAATATTGGCATAAAAAAGGATGATTTTTTTAAATGTAACTGTATCCCCTGCAGCAAAAGCTATATGAATATACTAAAAATAAAATTCCAGATATGAAGAAGGAACAACAAATGCAAATTGCTGGATGACAATAACATTATGTTATATACATTATGACTTCACCCTGGGGCTGGGCTTGTGCAGCCAGCCATGTTACCCACGGGCTGCTCAGGTGATACCTAAAAGATCAATGCACTCTTCAGGCAGAATTAATTCCCTTTGTTGGGCCAAACAGATTTGAAGTGGAGACTTTTTTGAAGTGGAACAAAATGCTGTGTTGCTATCACGGAGTTTGTTTACGCTGAGTTAATCTGCCCATGATTTTAGACACATGAGAGTTGTAAGTGAGGAGCTGTGTGTCTCTTTAATTAAAGAGTTCTTCGGTGTCAGGGAAAGAGCTCTGTGGTGGGAATAGCCACAAAGTGATGAGGTGAGCTCACTGCCCACCCCAGCCTGCTCACAGCCCTTTTTCCATGCTCCTGAAGACTTCATGGCTCCTCCTCCTGAAGGTGACTGCATCACCATGGACAGCGTGGCCAGCACTGCACGCCCGATGTCCAGAGACTTACTTCAGGTTTGGAGTCAAGGATCCAACACAAACATTTTAGACACATTCAATTCATAACAATCTAAGTGGAACCACAGCTTTTATATATATATATATCTCACTTTTGGAACATAACACCTCTGAGAAAGGTTCTTTAATTTCACCTCTAACGTGGAGTGCCTTGCTTGCTGCTTAAATCTCTCCCGCATGCCTCTCCCCCAGACGACCTCACCTATCAGTGAGAAATTGGTGTTGTGCCTGATTGCACAAACCAGCCCAGCCTTTTATCTGGGAGATGTGCCACAAATAACTTCCATTATATATAGGGGGTGTTTCTGATGCTGCTATCAGAAAAAAAGAAGATATAATGCTTCGACAGCCTTGCTTAGATGCTGAGGAGGCACTTGGCTGTGCAAAACAGCCATTTATATCACAGGACAGCCCAGGTCTGGATGGAAGACAGTGGTATGCATCCCCACCAGACCCCTATAAGCATGGCTAGAACCTTTTTATGTCATTCTCTCTTAACAGCCACCTGCAGATAGGCTGTGATGTGTAACGGGGAGGTGACGAGGGGGATCGCCTCAGGCCAGTTACATTTCCCTACTTTTTCTCCCAGGCAAAAGCAATTTAGGTTTAATAGTATATTAAAAAAATATTAAACCCCTTACTGGAGTTCTTCTTGCACAGGCAAAGAGAGGAGAAGAACTTTCTGAGCCCATCTGCAGTGCATTAGTAGGTAAAGGATTGCATTAATGTACTCCCGAAGGTCACAGAAGGGCACTGCTCATTTCATCTCAATACAGAGTTTACCCCTGTGCTACCTTTCTCAGTGTTTAGCAAAGACAAGCCCCAGGGTCACTCTGAACTTTAATTACATGAAAATAACCTGCTAAGAGGTGCTTTCATTTTGATAATTTACAATACGGCTATTGAAATGAGCTTTGCAATTGATTTGGGAAATACGCAAAACGACACTTCCAGCCCAGCCTTTTGTGGACACAGGACAATTCACTGTCTGCTTAACAGCTATAACAGCCCAAGACAAGACTTTCCTACAATAATTACACTTTCTCTTGAATTTACTGAGATTCAAACTTCCAGCTGTCTTCTGGGAACACTTCATTTATGCACAAAGCAGCTCAGCCCACTTATGCAGAAGAAAAAGCAGGGAGAAACAGGCACTTGTTTGAACATGCAAGTCTCCACAGATCTCTTACTCTTTTTTCAACTGATACCTAATGAAGGTACAGATTCCTTGTGCATTTTTGTGCCTGCCCAGGGCTCTTATGGGCATTTTGGAGGCCGTGAAATCTTGAAGAAACAGCTATGAGGCAACTTGGGCTGTGACCAAGTGTCTTTCCCGTGGCCATTTTTATTTTCTTCTAACAAAACAGAACTAAATATTGTCATCTTGTGAATATCATCTTGCAAATAAATGACCTGTGGTGTTCTTGCTTGCTGTGGTATTGCTTTCCTACACTTGTGCACATGCACTAAGATGCCACCCAGCTCAAAGCATTAGAGCCACTGCAGATGGGTTTGCACAGGGTATGGCCACAACAATTTCAGATGCAGGGGACATCTTCAGAAAACAAGGAATTCGATTTTCACGTTGCAGTGGCTGTTTAGGGCCATCCAAAAGCCAGGTGATAACTCACATCAGCTTTAGAGGTGGGAAACTGCCTTGTGGGGGCTGGCGAGGGAAGGAAGCTGAACTGACGTTTCCTTCGTGTATCTGGAAGGTACATGTTCCTCATAACACAATTTTGTGCTAATCTTCAATTTGCTGTACTGGGAAGCTTTTCCCTGGTCAGCAACCAGACACATCAAAATTACAGTGAAGTCACTGTGGGAAATAACACGAGTTTCCTCCTCCTTCAAATTAAAAGGAGGGCGCAGGCTGGACAAGAAACACACTGCTGCAATAGGACTTGATTGACTTTAATGTGGAAACAGTTGCACAGTTTAATATATTTCCTTGCCAGAAAACCGGGAATTTGTTTCCAAAAGGGCAAAGGCCTCTGGGATGTGTCCTGATCCTTTGTGATTCGATCTGTGCTGCTGTCAATGATTTACCGCAGCATTTCGGAGCCTGCTGGGCTCCGTGCTCCTTCCAGCCGTCCTGAAAACTTAAAAGCTTTGGTTTGCAGCTGATCTATAGCAAACATTTACATATGGAAAAGCAATGTGGTGGAGCCTGGGTCAGCTCTGTGCCTTGATCCTGTCTATGTGCTCACTGGCTTTAGTGCTAGGCCAGGCCACGGCGTGCAGGGAGCTCCAGGCGTTGCCTTCCCGCAGGTAAGTCTGCTGCCTTCCCCAGATTTCCATACAGGAATTACCAGCATGTCAATCAGCCCACCGGTTTTGTCCTGACTTGAGGTGTGTGCACAAAGCTACCAGGAAAAAAAAAGAATTTGAAATTGGCAGCTGTCCAAAGCCCAAGCCAGGCATCGTAATTCCTTCGTAAAGGAACTGTTTGCACAACGGTTTTTCTTTTACAGATGACTATTAAGCCTTCTTAAACTTCCTTACTGAAATTACCAGGCTGGGTTTGGGCACTTGAAATGAATTCTCTATACAGGATGATTTATGAGTTAATATTTTTCATATTCTTTTGCATTATAATTATTTCACATTCGACAACATGAAGCTAACAAGTGCGTGTGAATAACCCAGTTTTCAGTCCAAGCCAGATCCTCATACCTCCGTTTTTTTCCATGAACAATATTATTAACCTATCCAAGTGTCACTTGGGCTTTGAAGGAAAGGAATAAACAAGTTACATTTTTTCTAAAGCTACAGTGTCATGATAGGGAAATTGGTGGATTTTTTTTTTTCTACAGCTATTAATTTCAGGCTTGTTGTAAAGGCAAATATGATTTAGAAGGATCAAAAAAAGGTATCAGTGATAATTGGAACATGGAGACAAGGAGAAGGCGGAAAGGAAAAAAACTGTGGTAGTGATACACTTAATTATGAAGGCTTATTCTGATAATCCCTTTTGAAAATGAACAAAGACGAGATTTTTGATGTTTGATGAACTTATCAAACAAGGCAGAATAATGAAGAGGTAAATGTAAAATCCAATCGAAGGTGAGCCAATTAAGTACTTTGCGAAGTGCTGAAGGATGCAGCCCACAAATCCTCCTGTCAGAGCAAAAAGGCATCAATACCTGCGTGTCCTCCAGCTCTGGGTTCGTCTGCAGGCTCCTGGGTTTTCATCTCACAAACGGATCTGCACCCACAGGCTCCCTTACCGAGCTGCTGTGGCTTTCATTTAGCAAATGCCTCTTCCCCAGCCCCTGATGAATCCTCAATGAGCTCCGTACCTCTGCTAATTATCAATATTTCTCTTTGGACTGCAGTCTTGTAAGCAAAACAGACTGCTCATTAGTTAATCACCAAAATAATAATAAAAATAAGAATGTTCTGACTCAGAACAAACCCTTAAAATGCTTTGAAAGCTGTGGCAAATGCAGGGTTGTATTTGCATGCCACAGATTGCTCCTCAAGACAAAGAAATGGCTCATACAAATGAAGGTTTTAGGAGTCGGGACAGAACTAGAGATTGTAATGACTGGGCTGGGAGGCAAGAGAAGTATTTTCTGGCTGTTGTGTAGTGATACTCAGGGTATGTGCAGAGAGTCTGATCCAAGAGCCACTACAATACAGTACTTTTGCCGTTTTCTCCTTTTATAATATGCCTTCAGTATCTTCTTCTTCTCAGAATTTATGTATTTTGCTTTAGAAACAGTCAACCAACGAATTCTTAGTCAAGGTCCTTTGTACCTTGTTCTCTCAGCACTGTTGGTGCAGCCATTCCCACCACTCCACAAAGCCCATGGAAACCAGGATCTCATTTCTTACTTGCTGGGAAAAATCCTGACCATGAGTTCACATTGGTGTAAAAAAAAAGTGACATCAAACCAGGCTCAGTAGTGATAAACATCCCTGCTCCTGGAGACTGTGGTCTGCTTCTGAAAAGAAAGGCAAAAAATTAGCTCTTCTTTAAAACCTACCTCTTAAATATATATACGAATTTTATATTATATATTAATATATAAAATATATGTTTTTAATTGCAATTTATCTATTGGAAAGGGCAAAGATGTCTTGGGAGAGCAGGAACCCCAAGACAAAATACCCAGGCAATGCACCTGCAGGCCCTGATCAGGTCTGGTGGTCAATACTTGGATGGGACATCTTGAGATGCTTCCCATTTCCTACAAAACAGCTTCCTGGTGGAAAAACACACACACACAGAGATCATTTCCCCCCTTCCAGCCTCCAGCCCCTCTCAAAACTCAGCTTCAAAGACCTTAGACCACTCTCTCTTCCCCTCCCTAGAAGAAGCAGCAGAGATGTTAATTCTCCAGCTCCTGTCGACTGTCAGCTGAGCCAGTGGTCAGGATGGACTGATTGCTCCCCTTGCCAAGAGAAAAAAGTAAGAATCCACTGTAATGTATTCATTTATCTTCAGATGTGTCTGTGATGAGGATGTACACACATTAATTATATATATTATACATATTCATCATCCTGAAGCATCCAGTAAACTCATCCAAATATGATGGAAATGCTCCTCTGCTAGAGAGGCTCTTACCCTGGTGTAAACTGGGGAATAAATTCATGTGAGGCAGCCGAACAGGAAAAGCAAAATCAAGGAAAATGGTGGAAGAATCAGGCCAGAATACTTGCCTGAGACTTTCTTCCTTTTCTATCTCAGATTTAATTAAGTATCCCCTGATTCTTAATGCAAATAGTCCAGTGAAAAGAAATTAGAAGCAGCCTTCATGCATCAGCTCCTGTTCTCATATTTTTTTATCATTTCACATATGTCTTCATAGTTTGAGAATTTATTTTCAAACACCTCACATAATTCTGCTTTCTTCTGAGTTTATGTTATCCCTGCATTTTTTGTTCCTGTGCTTATAGACAGTATATTATCAGTAAGTATCAGTAAGTAATGTGCTCTTCTCCCTTTCCCTTTTTTTTCCCCTTCCTAGTTTAAAGAGCAGCAATTCTCATTAATAATCCATCAGAAATGTTGTAGGATCAGTGTTGTAATTAGTGCCTGTGTCCATCTGAGCCTGGTGCATTGCAGGACAAAGCATATCCAACTGGAAAAATGCCATATTTTTCCAAGGTATAAAATAGAGATATTTTTAAAACAACCATTCCAGCCCCCTCTAAGTTCACGTGTATGAACTCCAGGCAAATCTGAGCTCCCAACTCTCCACTGACTGCATTTATCACGTACAAAGTCTTCAAGCCACATACACACACAAAAATAGGAATATAGATTAAAATGATATTTTTTGACTGCTTTACGGCCTGTGGAGGGGATGTCTCTGGGGGATACACGTGGTTGTGTCTCTGTGCAGCACCGGTACCGGCGGCTGGTGCGGCCGGCGGAGTTTGGAGGGCGACGCTGCGCGGGGTACCTCTGGGATGAGCAAGCCTGTCGTGCTGAGACACCATGCACAGGGCCACCTGGGTGTGGGCAGGACTTCCAGTGCAAGGAAACAGGTGAGCGAACCAGGCACAAACTCCTGCCAGAGAGGTTTTGGTCCTGGGGGTATCAGTCCCCTGCCCCGGGCAGCAGGAGGGTGAACCAGTACAAGAGGAAGCAGGAAATTTCCCCTCTTCAGTGTTTTTCCCCCACTTTTACAGAAATCCATCCATGTTACACTCGGATTTGGGTAGAAGAGAAGGCTGTGTGACATGGAGAATGTGAATTTTTCAGTGGAACAAAGAGAGTGGGAATATTCTGCTCCAACTGCCGTGCTGCGCGCTCACACTCCCCTCCGCGGGCACAACGCTCCCACAACGCGCCGCGTTCTCCCCTGCTAGAGACAGAGTTCAATCATCAATCCAACCAGCAATCTGTTGGGGTGATTTATTTATTTTTAGCCATCTCCAGCTCTGAGGATTAGGGTATAAAACGGCTGTTCTCTGAAACTTTGACTAGCCTTGACAGATTTTTGTTTCTATGCAAATGGCTCAAACTTCCATCCTGAGCATTTAACGAAAATTCTATTGAAATTTGGAACCACAGGTCAGCTCTGTGACCAGCTCGTCAGCTGGAGCAGGTTATCATCACTCCACTGGGGTAAATTAAGCAGTGCCAGTTCCCTCCTCAGGGCTTTCTCCACGCTCTCAGAAGCAAAAGCTGTTCCACATTGCCTTTCCTGCAAATATCCCTTCTTGCACTCTAATTATTGCAATAAACTCCCCAAATGCTTCCTGCAATGGTAAGAGGAAAAACCGCACTTTAATAAGATAGAGTTGACTTCCTTAAGCCAAGGGGAGAAGTTATTCCTATAGCAACTTTCCAAGACCATAATTTTAGAAAATAAAGTCAGGACAGCAAGGTGACCTCACCTTGATTCCCACCCCATGGAAGCCCACGGGAGTGGCCAGCTTGGACTCTGTGCTGTGTTTAGGTCTCAAAGACCTTCCCCCAAGAGCTTGGAAAAGCAAATTCCCAATGGAATAGCGCTGTGTTTAAACACCCAGCGTGACTCCTTGTGGTCCTGAGATGTGGGTGAAAAACAGCACAATCAGTGCAAGCTGCCAGCCGGGATTTCTGGAGGGCGGATAAGCCACTGCCTGCATCTGTGCACTTTAGGGCGCTGCATTAAACGGCATCTTGTGTGCAACGGAGACAGAGACTGCAGAGATGGGTCTGATGAGGATAACTGTGAGGATGAAGGTATTGAAAACCCTTGTGAACATCTGTTCCCAATCCCAGGGGCGGAAAAAGCAGTCCAAGGGTGAGTAATTAATCAATAGCTGCTCCTCTTGCAATCAAAACAGCATTATGTTTCTTATATTGCTCTTCCTTAGTAATAGCGGTGATCCATGCATTGATAGGGGGCTGTACAAAGCCCAAAGGAGAGGTGCTGTCCCATGTGACCATGGCTAGCAATGAGGGTTCATTCCAGCTTTTATTTCACATTCTGTCTCGGATCTATTACCTGACCACGGTACTTGTGATGCCCTTTTTATACTCCTGTAAAAATATATCCCAGTTATGTCGCAGCTTTCTCCAGTTGTTAAGAGTAATAGACTAAAGCAAACAGCAGGCTTTGGAGATGCAGCACCCTGCTGGCATTCATCTTTAAGAAGATTTAACTCCAGGATTTAGGACCTCAGAGCACGGATTCGAGGCAGAGAGTCTGAGCTCCACACGAGTATATGTAAATGCTCCTATCCATGAAAAGTGTTTCCATGTTCAGTTTCAAATTTTGATTAGGTAATAGAGGCAAAAGAGAAATCCAGAATAACTTGAAACTGAAAGGAAAATTGTGACTGTGACATTCTTGTTGAAAATCTTGTGTTTTAACCAAGCTACTGCTCATTTTCCCTTGGAGAACATGGCCCTGCCTGTGGCAGAGGGATTGGAATGAGATGATCTTTAAGGTCTCTCCCAGCCCAAACCATTCTAGGATTTTATGAACGTGGGCTACAGGACGAGAATGGAGCCAGGCATTGGATAACTTTCCCATCAGCTCAATCCAACACTCTCTGGAGTCCGTGAGATAAATGTCTCTCTGGCCCAGAGCCTGGGAGGGTCCATCAAAAGTTTTACAAGGCATGCATTAATTTTCACTGAGAACCCTGTTTAATTCTGCTCTCTGATGTGTTTCTCCTGCAGAACACACAAAAGCAGTGGCATTTGCTATCTTAGTCCTAAAGATGGTTCCCTGTTGAGAAGAGCAGTGCTGCTGTCTAGTTTGAATAGAGCTTTCACTTTGGGCCACGGAATTACATGGAATACTAAGTAATAGGAGGGATTTCAGAGGGCAGCAGCTGTGAGGGCTGGAGAGCAGGAAGAAGGAGGAATAAGGAAATAATAAGTGACAGACTTGGCAAAGCACAGGCTTCATGTCTAGGGAGGGTGTTAACTACCCTGAGAAATGGAACCATTATTAAAAGGAAAGAGATGAAATTAAGATAGAAAATAATTGCAGAGAATGCCAGGAAGCACCTTGTGACAATGAGATGCATTAGGCTCAAGAGGAACGTGGAGGAATTCCAGGACTTTGGGACTTTCATAGCTGTACTTGCTGGGAGGGGCTGGGCAACTTCAGTGATTTCTTCCATTTCTCGCATGTGAGTCCAAACTAATGTCCTGGAAATAAAATGGCTGTTTGCCTCCTGGTAGCTTCGGGAAGGAGACAGCAACCACATAACAAACCCAACCCAGCTTAAAGTTCTATTCCAGTTCCTTGGAAGGCCTGAGGACAGACAATCCATAGCATCAGGAGAACTGTGACAGGGACTGAGGAAATAAAACCGGAGCTATCGATAACTTCCTGAACGCTACTTCTTTCCAAGATACAACATCCTAACACAGGAAGGGACACAGAACATCTACGACCCCGGATTTTTCGGAGGACTCTGTGAGTACGTGTACAATGGGGAGTGGCGGGAGCTGCAGTACGACGCCGTCTGCGAGCGCCTGCACTACGGAGACGACGAGAAGTACTTCCGCAAGCCTTACAACTTCCACGTGTACCAGTTCCTGGTAAGGGCTTCAGGAGGCCAAATGTGGCAGCAGTTTTTCCCAGCAAGAAGCCAAACTTCCCACAAAGATATTAGGCACATTCCATCTGTAGGTTGTCTTTAAGGTGCCTCAACAGGCAGTCGATGGTGTAAATGCTGGTTTATGGCACGTCAAGGAGCTAATGTGCTTTATCACCCAGGCATCCCCACTGCTTCCTCTGGCCCAGCGAGAGCCAAGGGAAAGGTGTTTTCTCTAAATTCTGCTGTTAATGAGCTGTAGAGCTTGCACCAGCCTCTTGCCTCTCTAGGGATGGAGTTGGTCATGTGTAAAATGGTAACAATGCTGCTGGTTCAATCTTTGAAAGCATTTTAAGTCTATGGCATGGCTACGAGGGGCATAAATCCAAATTCTGAGTGAGACAGGGATCCTGAAACACATCACCATGGATCACAACACCTACAGTCCATGAGGTCACACCTGATGCTGGACATTGATCCAAGCAGAGCAAGGATTCAATTTGCATCTCCCACATCATAAGTGGGTGCCTTGGGCACACTGTTAAACATTTATCATGTTTTTTGACATGAATGAATGAAAACACATTATTCCTGGGAAATATTACCCAATGCAAGCAGCTTTCACGTCCTCCCAGCAGGCAGAGTTCCTTGGTCCCCAGTTTGAACACTGGGGCAGGCTTTTTACAGAGCTGGCAAATGGCACAGCCCAGACTCAGCAGAGCTGCTCGACTCCACGTGCCAGCAAAGTAGAGCTGTCAAGGAAAAGGTCACTTCTCTAAAACACAGGCAAAACAATGTTTGTTTTCTAGCCTCGCCATTGTAAATAGATGTTGAATTTTTGGTTTTTTTTCCAAATAAATTCGTCCAGAAGCAGGCTAGGGAGAAAAAGATTCAGTCCAAATCGTTAGGATTTGGCAGAGCTGTAAGGAACTGGAAGGAAGGTTTTATAATGGGAAGTGTCAGGCTGTCTTAATAGGTACCATTACTGGCTCTGGCTTTGAGTGGCTAAACACGAACCTCTCCCCTGCTTGGAGATGGGTGAAGCAAAATGCTTGGCTTTATCCACATTTCTTACATATCTCCAAATAGAATGGAACAGGACTTAATTCCTTATTCCACATTCACTGAAGTCAGTGCTGGTGCTGTCAGGAGCGTCATGGGCTTTAACAGAGGTATTCCTTCAAGAAATAGAGATTAAAAAGGAAGGGAAGCACCTGAAAAATTAATGTCTGCTCCTTTCATTTTAGGCTCATGCTGATTCTGGATTTTCTTCTGAGTTTTATGAGGATTCAAAGGACCTGCTAGACGCCCTTAAAAGTGATAAATCCAAAGCAATGGGCTTCACCATTGGAATTGGGCCTGGAGGTGTAGATATCATGTTAAACCTGGGTCTCACTTTATCACGCGGCAAAGGATCCCTGAAGAATTTCACGCAATACAATGCAAAGGTAAAAAAAAAACCCCACCAAATCGGTGATGCATCTGCTCCAGTCGTATCATCTGTGCATCGCATGGTCTGGCTGTAACTTATGTCAGTTTATTCTCTCAATTGCATTTTTTAACACAGGGTAATTGTACCTTAATTTGTTCATGTAATTGCAAATGTATGATCGTTAGTAATCCTGTTTGCTGTTCTTGGTATGTTTTAGCAAACAGGGAGCGGGAATAAAATTGAATTACGGAGTGCCACGGCACATGTCATCTCACCCCATCCTGTTTCATGGCTACATTAAGGACATAAATAAAAAAATGCTTAAAAGTGACGATGAGGGAGGAGGCAATATCAAGATGCTGATCAAAACAATTATCCTCAGGGAATGATCTCCGGTAGCAAATATATCTTGCTCAAATTAATACGAGCTGCCTCGTGATGGGAAAATAGGCTACTTTTTACAGGAGGTTAAAATACCACGCTGAAAAAATAGTACCTGGTAATAGGGTGTACTTCTTACAGAGGGTTTACATCATGGACTGGCTGTGATGACCTCTTTCCAATCTAATAACATGAGTGCTGGTATTTCCCACATTTACCATGCCCCATCTCCACTTCTCTCGGGGCTGCTGACAGAAAACAATAAAGAAGAATTACTTTGATGGTGTTCCGAGTTAAAATGCCCTTAAAAGCTGTTTGAAATGAGCACCATTACAGTATTTACTGTGCCCTTGTCCAGACTCACATGATGTTTGCAGCTAAATGATGATCAGTTATTGGAGGAATCATTTAAAGGGCTGCTCATGTTGCAGTGGAGACTTGTCCAAAGCAATGGAAAATACAGAGGTGGAGCCTGGAGTTGGTGGTATATCCAGGAAATTCTCCCTCCATCAGCATCTTCCTGGCCAGAGAATCTCCCCTCTGCTGGGCTGGACTTGTGCTTTGTCACTCATTGAGTTTGTGAAAAAAGCAAAAAGAGAATAAACAGTATGGAAAGGAAACCAGAAAAAGAAATTGCAGAAATGGAGAATGGAGGGGGATCATGTGGAGCCCGAGTCTGACCATGTTCACACATCAATTAAAAAAACCCCGTTGTATCCAACTCCCCAAGGCCCTCCACCTCCCTCCACAGCACATAAGAAAGAGACTTTAAAAAAAGAATTACCATTATTCCATTTAAACTTGGGCTTGTTTTCATGCCTTCAATATATACTGACAGACAGAGACTCAGGCTTTCCCCTGCAAGCCTAACGACTAGAAATTCATTTGTTTAAATTAGTGTTGACTGCAGCTCCTCTTTTCTTTACCTGCAGGATGTTGGATTCATTAGAGCTGTGACCAAGGTGCAGACAGCCCGCTTCAAGATGAGAAGAGACAACATTGTTTTGGATGAAGATGTTCTGCTCTCCCTGCAGGACCTCCCAGACACCTACGACTATGGCATGTATGCCAAATTCATCAACGACTACGGCACCCACTTCATGACATCTGGAACCATGGGCGGTGTCTTTGAGTACATCCTCGTCGTCAACAAGGAGGAAATGCGAAGACAAGGTCAGAAAATCAAAATATATTCTCTGTTCTCAGCTTTCTGCTTTAAACCTGGCATTTCCAGCCTGGTGGCACTACTGGCCACATGGCCTGGGATTAGCTTGAGCGTCACCAAATGTGCTCCCTGCTGTGATTTTAGAAGTATCTGGGTGAGGGTTTGGTTGTTAAAGAAGGAACCTGAGCACTATTTTCTCCATTTTTTTCAGTGTCACTTGCTAATCTTCTGTTTCTTGTCATCTTTGTTCACCATGAATGCTTGAAGGCTGCAAAGCCATCCAGAGCACAGCAAACCAGCCCACACACATTCCGGCTTGTTCGTAGCGAGGGCCGCAGTTTTCTGTAAATGGAAATATCACGCTGCATCCGGCAATACCTCTGCCACTTTACTCTGCTTAGTGTCACCTCTGAAGACTAACAGACCCCTGTTAGCTCCAGTTCTCAACAAATTGGAGTGCATGAGGCTGCAGAGGCGTACCTCTAAATCTCACTCAGATAAAATACCCACTGCGGAAGCCGAGAGCGTGAGAATTGCCACTGCTGGCGAGCCAAAGCGTAACATTTCTCCTAATCAAAAACATGGGATGCAGAACAATAATATGGGACTTTAGCACACTAACCGGGTTGTCAGCTTTGGTAAAGGTGTCAACAGTCCAATAGATCCCACTTCCCCTAAGGGCCATCACTCTGCTGTGCTGAGGGTACCACTGCCTTGGTAACTCCAGGCCAGGCACTGGAAGGAAATTGTGATCTTGGACAACAGGTGCAAATTGCTGTAATTGAAGTAATTTCAATAATTTTCACGGTTCTGCCCCAGATTCTGCCTCTGGTCTGAAATGGTTTGGTCCCATCAGCATTAGGATAACTATGCACTCCATATTGCACATTAACCATGCCAATTTTTCCACAAGAAATTACTGATTGAGAGAATTTTCATCAAGTTCCTGAACCTCTAATGTTTGGAAACATGATGCCTCTTCAAATCACTTCTTCACTTTGAAGGGTGAGTGACAGAGAAGTGAACAAGGTCTTGGCAAGCAAGTCTTCAGGAAGCAGACTGCCAATTTCAGAGGAAGAATTAATCAAGAGCATGTGGAGGGAGGCTATTATTTTGC
Organism: Callaeas wilsoni; assembly: GCA_013398955.1. NCBI lineage: Eukaryota > Metazoa > Chordata > Aves > Passeriformes > Callaeidae > Callaeas > Callaeas wilsoni. The sequence goes on along the minus strand of VWPU01016957.1, from coordinate 129,035 downwards.
TTTATCTTGTGCTTGCTGTGAATGTAAGGAGATTTACTCCTACGAGATGCCTTATCTTAGGAAAGAAAGATGCTGAAGTCCAGCAAAAGACAAAAATGTGCCCCAGTAGAGATGTAATTTTCATTCTAATGCAGCACCATTCTGCAATTTTCATCTAATCCAGGCTCTGCCAGGAAGTCCACCTTCACCAAGCCAGCAGTGCTCTGTGTCACACAGCGCTGACCCAGAAGGACCCACCTGCAGTGTCTGATATGCCACTGTCTGAAAGCATTTAGTAAAAAAAACCCTGATTTCTCTAATGTTGATCACAGCCATGCTTGGAGGCTGTGTTTGCAAGAGGATTATCCTCCTTCCCTGAGGAATGGTTAGGATCAGGATATAAGTGCTCAAGTCTTAAAATTATAGCTTCCTAAGATGAGTCTGAAGCTCTGCAGATGCATCACTGAGTCCCCATAGGGCTGTGCATGGCACTGCTTTAGATCAATCACTGCATCCTGAGGGCCCACCCAGCCCATGAGGCTGTTTGCTAAATGCTCTGGAACAGAGAATATTCATTTTTTTATAGACCAGTGACTAAAGCACACACTCAGGGAAAAGATCCCTTGGCTGAGTCCTCCCTAAATGAGACACAGCTTAGGTGGTCACTGAGCATCTGGCTCAGCATAGAGCTGGACTCGCAGCATTTAGGAAACCTGAATTTTGAAAATGAAATCACCTTCTCTCTTTAGATATCCACAACTCACTGCACAGCTTAGGGCTGCAGTTCTGCTGCCAGACCCATTCCCAGCTTTCAGGCTGCAAGGGCTTATATGGATGTGGTCATGAGTGAAATAAATACGTATGTCAGAACGAGGTCTCTCGTTGCTCTGCCATCAATATTTTTCATTACTTGTTTTTAAAATAGATTGTTATGGTTCTATTATTTAGCAGAAAACAGTATAATGTGTTCACACATTACAAGAACATTTATGGGAGGAACATTATGCACGGAGTAAATTAGAAAGAGTCTTCATATATTCTGATTAATTCAAAATGCAGCAGTAAGTCTTATCACTTGAGCACATTTAACTATCGCAAATTATATCATATAAAAAAAAAAACCCTATCGGGGCTCCCCCCCTTCAAGTGCCAATATTTACTGTGGCCACCCTTTTGCAGTGATAACCACTTTTCATTTATCAAGACCCGATCTTGCCGCGACCAATAGCGAATGGTATCGACAGACCCTCACTGAACATAATTACTCAACAGGAACCATGGCAAATCAATTAGTCAGGGTGTTCCTCAAGTTTAATTTTATGGCACTCCAGCACCAAGATAAGCAATCACTCATGTTGCTTTGGGTGAATGAACTTTACCCACTGTGTTTACAACTGTTGAACAGTTTAGCACAAGTAATTGAGTGCTACACGTTTAATCTTTCTCAAGGGCCCAGTTTTGCAATGGGATGTGGTTCCCACTCAAGTCTGGAGCATGTTTCAGCTCTCACCAGTTTGAAGCCAGGACTTGCAGCCCCTTTCTCAGGATGCTGAGCACTTCCCCAGGGTTTGGATCCACCAGGCCAAGGAGCAGATCTGTGCCCCAGCTGGCTCCAGTGAGCCTCCCCTGCAGGGTGCGCAGAAGGGATCAAGTTTGCTGTTGACACCCCAGAGGGACTGGGACAAGCTCTGGGCCCATGGGAATGTCATGAGGTCCAACAAGGCCAAGTGCAGGTCAAGGAAGGGGATTCTGCCCCTCTGGTGAAACCCCACATGCAGTGTTGCATCCAGCTCCGGGGTGCCCACCACTGGAGAGACATGGAATTGTTGGAGAAAGTCCAGGAGAGGCCACAAAGCTGATTAGAGGAGTGGAGAACCTCTCCTATGAAAAAAGTCTAAGAGAATTTAGTCTCCAGAGAGACCTCATTGCAACCTTCCAGTATTTAAAAGGGGCCGATAAGAAAGAGAGGTTTTAATCAGGGCCTATTGTGATACAAGAAGAGATGATGGTTTTCAGCTAAACGAGGGTCAATGCAGATTAAAGAAGAAATTTTTTACAATGAGGTTGGTGAAATATTGGCACAAGTTGCCTGGAGAACTGGTGGATGCCCCATCCCTGGAAACATTCAAGGCCAGGTTGGATGGGGCTCTGAACAAACTTGTGTAGTTGAAGATGGCCCTGCCCATGAGGGAGGGGGATTGGACCAGATGGCCCTTAAAGGTCCCTTCTAAGCCAAACCATTCCATAATTCCACAAAACCAGAGCCATGAGTGTTTGAGCAATATTTTCAACACAAGCAAGACAAGGCACTGCTCCCCAGTGCTGAGGTGAGGCTGTTCAGCAGCCAATGCTCCAGGGTGGGACATGGACAGAGGTTCAATCCTCAGACCATTAAACCACAACACACAAACCCTACTGAACCTCTGCACCTCCTTTCAATACCATGGTATTGATCACCAGGCTCCTTTGGAAAAGACTTCAAGGGCCTCTGACAAAAAAGAGCAGTATAAAAGTTACCTATTACTTACAATACCCACATTTACTGAAATCTGTGGACTTTTTAACTACTAAGTATTTGCAGTACGCTGAAGTGCTTACATAAAACCAGGCTGTATGAAATATGCACATTGCTTACCTTGGTGAAACCACCTCATTAGTTCCCTTCTCCCCTCTGCAGTCGCTTCATGGGTCTCCAGTTACATATTTTCATGATGTATGTGGTGGTGCTGGCAGCAGCAGGCAGGAAAGCTCTGGCAGCTCTCAGCACACAGACCCTTTGCAAGTTGCTATTTAAGGTGCTGCTTAAGCCATTAATAGGTGGGTCAGATCCTGAGTTTAGGAAAATTAGTGAGGATCTGTTGATTTCAGCTTTTACTGTAGTTATGAGTTAGTCTGTAAAAAAACCAAAGGTTTGTTTTTAAATACATAGATCAAACAAGGACATTAGTGCCTGAAGTCTTAGGAGTTTTACTTTCTCCTAATATTTTCTAAGGAAACAATTTGTACACCTATTATACGATAGGCTCAATATACCCTAATAAAATATTGGTGTTTTCCACTGTCCTCTGCCCAGAATAGCTCTTGACTTTGGAATACAAGCCATGAAAATAACTGAACCTTCTCTTCAACGACAGAAAAAAGAAGTACAAAAATGAACATCGCGAGTCACTGAATATACCTGTCTACTTTCTGTTTTGCAGCCATCAGCGCCAAGGAGATTAGTGCCTGTGTTGGCCTGTCCCTTGGCATTACAGTCGGCATGGAGGAACTGGATCTGGGTGCAACTGCGACATACTCTGGGTGCAAAAAGAAAAGATACAACGAAACCGGTAGAGCAGCAGGGCAGGGCTCTCTTGAGGCTCCTTGGGTCACTTGTTTTGGTCACTTGGGCATGGAGATTGGAGTAGGGTCACACAAGGTGTGAGGAAGGGAGCTCTGGTGTCATCCCCCAGACAAGGTGGGACCACAGAAACTTTGGGTCCACGTCTCCAGGAGTACTGATTCCTCTTAAAAGAGTAGGAATTAATGTAGCAATATCTAGACTAGAAACAGAGGCTGTGTGGTGGCTGGAAGGCTGCAGTCCTCAGCAATGACAGACTGGGCGTGCACGGCAATTAAAAAAAGTCAAAATTGACTCTAAAAAGTACTCAAAGAGGGTAGGAACCCCCAGATCTGTACATTACATAATGAACTATAGACAGTATGACCTACTGCCCATGCTCCACCCAGAAACCAAGGCTGGAGGAGTGCAGGCTCTTCAGGTCTTATCAGCTTAGAGGATTTGGGACGCTCAACTTGTCACCTTGTGATAAGGTGGCAGGGCTCACCCCACAAGCAGGGAGCACCAGGCTGCCATCGATCCCAGGAGGCAGCTCCCTGATAGCCCCCTGCACGATTGATCTCACCTCCATTTAGCAGTTTCTGGAGTCTGTGTGGAAACAGCAGCTAAATAATACGTGTGTAATTCAACTTTCCAGATGATGACAGCCACAGTAGAGTCGTGGAAGATATCATTCCCCGGATTAGAGGGGGAGATACCAGTTACAGCGCAGGGCTCCTGAACAGTTGGGACGGCAAAATGTATCGTCACTGGGGAAGGTCATTAAAATATAATCCTGCCGTTATTGATTTCCAGGTAAGGCTTTTCTGCAATTGAAGAAACTCTGCTGCTCTAAGGAATGAAAGTGTAGTCGAGCAGATCATTTCGTATTTTTATTGTGATCCCATCACAGAACAAGATTAAATGTAATGGGCCACTGATCTGGTAACCTCTTATTCATTTCACAATGGGGAGTACATCTCCCACCGACCGCATCCGCAGGGAGACGGACAAGGAGCTTAATGCTGGATTAGTGCCAGGTTAAGTTTCTGGTGTGCTCCCCAACAGCTTCACAATGAATTGCAGTTGTATTCATTCCTATTATTCTCCCTGATGCTGTCTGCCCTCCAGTATAAGCAGAGGACTCACAGGGGGCTGCGGAAAGCTTTGTGTTTCTCCCCACCCAGCACAGGCTCTGCATAGACAGCCCCCCTCCAGGAGTTCTCTGAGCAGGGAGCTCCTGGCTACTTTGTCAGGTGGGTCCTGTCTTTCTCCACACTCCAAAAAGAGGGTCTGTGGCCACAAAAATTAGCAAGGCTCTACTCTCCCTTTTGTTTCACTGGATGCCCCATAAAATGGGAAGATCACTGAAGCATCTTACAGGCCTTCTGAGGGAGGGAGAGAGAATATGGGTTGGAAAGGGACAGAGAAGTGCAGTCCTACAAAAAAATAATCCGGGGTAGAGCTGGCAGAGGCATGAGGGGGTGGCCACAACTCCTCAGCTGTGGTCAGCAGGTCCACAAGTAGCCCAGGATGCCAAGATCACCAGTCTCCTCCAGGAGCAGCTGTGGCATGTGGGGGAAGGACCTCTGTCATGGCAGGGACATGCTGCCACTTCTAACCCTCTTGTCTTCATTTGAAAGCAGGTCTGAAAGCTCTGACAGAGAGTGGGAGAAGGGAAAATGGATTTGGGAATTATCTGTGTTATTGGCAGGGCAAGAAGAACTGTGCAAGCCTTCCTGGGCCGCGCCTCGGTGGCGGAAAGATCTGATAACACTGAAGTGCTTTCACTTCCAGCTGCAGGTTATTCACCTTTTTGCACAAGTTCCCGCCAGTTCTCGGCAAAATTTCTTGCAGTTTTCCAGTAAACCATGCACTGACCTCTCTGTTGGCTGCTCCAGGGCTGAGCAGTCACCCTGAAACCAGAGCAGCTGATAAGTGCTCGTGTCCACTTCAGCAGCTCTTATCTGCAGCCCCCTCAGTTTGTCAAACAGGCTTGTGCATATTTGCTTAAGAGCTCTTTCCAAAGCCCAGCTGATCCTGATCCTCCTCATAAATCACTCTCACTGTGCCTCGTAGTGAGCTGGCACCCAGCTCTTCTCTGGAACAAATTCCAGGCCTGGACAGGGAGCGTTTGCACAGGTGCATCGATGGACAAACGTAAATAAGTGTCCTCAGACAGTCCCAAGTTTTTAGCTTTAATACTCACTGAATAGTAATATTCAGTTGGGCAAGTTATAATTGCTGCCCAAACTGGACTATTTTTGCTGACTGGTATATAGGAACTGGATTTTGCTGCTGGAAATATGATGAGTTACATTCCCAAAGCTGTAGATGACAGTATTATTTCACTACATCAAAGGGCAAAAAGTATATATAGGCAAAATTCCTCATTCTCAGCATTTACTGGATATTTTACAGTCTGGCCACTGCAAGTGATGGGATGGCAATAAATTTTGATGATATCCTCTGTCCAGAGCTCTTACCAAAACATTTTCTTCAAAAAGGCAAAAAGCATGCAAGAATCTCGGGGATTGTGACAGCACTAAGAAATCAGTCCAAAAAACGGGCTTACTGGGGTGTTCTAATTTATCATTCGAATCCATACTAAAACTCCAAAGCATGTCCAGAGAAGCCAATCCCACACAAACCTCCAAGATGAGGAAGGTTTTGGAACAGTGGTTTCTCACTGGGGCAGCAACACATTTGCATGATGTACATGCAGCTGTCGAGGAAGACAAATGAGTTTTTCCCGAGTCCTGAATTTATCCAGCAATGTCACAGCATCCCAGTTGATGCCCAGCTGAAATCGTTTCCATGCTATCCATCTCCATCCCCTGCAGCTGCAGCCCATCCACGAAATCCTCCGCCGAAGCGACCTCGGCCACATGGAAACCAAGCGGCAGCACCTGAAACGGGCTCTGGATGAGTTCCTGCTGGAATTCAACCCCTGCCGCTGTGGGCCGTGCCAGAACAACGGGGAGCCCGTCCTGGTGGGAGACACCTGCTCCTGCCAGTGCCGCCCTGGCTACAGAGGCCCTGCCTGCGAGCAGACTGAGCGCCAAGGTGAGAGCCCAGGGTGCAGCAGGGGAGGGGGAAAGGCTCCAAAGGGGATGGATTTCCCCCTCCACGTGGTTATGATGCCTTAGGATTTTAGCTTTTATATTTTCATATATTTGTAATCCTGCAATTCTTTAGTGTGTAACTCTGAGCTCCATACAGAGTGTTAGCTACTGCTTTTCCCTGTTTGGTCAGACACAACAATTCCTCTCCAGGCCTGAGAATCACGGACACCTCACTGTCTCAGGCCCTGAGAAATGGAAACAAAAGTAAGTTGGGGGGGAGCAAACTGGGACAATGGGACTCTATTATCTGAAGCTGTAATTGGACAATTAACCTCTGATATGCAAATGGACAAAACTTCTATCTGTCCGAAAAACATGTGACTGTCGTCCATCCTGGGTGTAGTCTCGGCGAGACTCCTGCACTGCCCAAGGTGTGCCCTGGGAAGGCCTTTCAATAAATCCCCGCCCTTTATCCTTTCACTCTGTCCAGCCTCTGCCCCAGGGCAGCCTCTACAAGGCATCAGTTAAGCCAACAGCTCTTGGCATCCACACATCAATCCCACCTTCACTTCTGTACTGCTTTTGTTGCTGCTTTATCCTGAGCAGCCCTGCAAGAGACTGAGATTAGCAGCTCAGGACAAAGGGGAATGGCTTTAAATTGAAAAAGAGCAGGGTTAGATTAGGGATAAAGAAGAATTTCTTCCCTGTGAGGGTGGTGAGGCCCTGGCATCCCTCATCCCTGGAAGTGTCCAAGGCCAGGTTGGATGGGGGCTTGGAGCAGCCTGGTGTAGTGGAAGGTGTCCTTGGCCATGGCAGAGGGGTTGGAATGAGATGTTCCCTTCCAACCCAACCCAAAACATTCTATGATTCTATGATTATTATACACAAATGGAAATGAGGGTGTGTTTACTCGCTGGATTAAATCCAGAAAATCCTCTGGGGGGCTCGTGGCATCCCACTAAGGATGGCTGCTCCAAGGGGGGCAGTACAAACCTCAACAGGCAGGGAGGGGAGGGAAGGGGAAAAGCTCAGGTGAAGCAACTGCTCACACAATGTGCCACCAAAAATGCCACTTCAGTAAAAAACTGCTACATTGCCAGATTTCCCACCCCCTCCTGGGATGCATTTTGACTAGAGTGTCTATTTTGGGGTGAAAAAATATGTTTTTCTGAAGTGACAGGCTTATATTTATATTTTCTTTGTCACTTTCTATAGTATCCTAAAAAGTTCAGTGGGTAGCAAAAAAAACCAAGGTCGGAACAGGCTCTTTCATTTCCAAAAAGGTTCCAGTTCTCTCTGGATATTTTTATCCTGATTCATGAAGACAAAAAAAAAAACATTCTAATTCTCAGCACATGAAGCTGGCAGAAAAATCCATCTTCAGAGCAGTTCCACCAGGCAGAGCTCCAGGCCTTTAACTGTGGGCTCATCACCGAGGTCTCACCAGCAGAAAATCAAAGCTGTGATGAGATAAGGAGCTGGAGCAGAGCTGGGGAGGTTTGTGAAGATGAATGCCAAAACTTTGCTTCAGTGACTGCAAAGTGGGTTTCTTTAAAAAGCTCAGGTTCTTTAAGTTGTCTCCAGATCTCAGGAATTTGCTTGGGAAACTCAGGACCTGCCACCAAAGCAGCGCACTGAACGGGCCAGCCCTGTGTTCCCTGATTTTAGCAACAGTGGGGACAGACACACTTCTAACTCATGGGCAACTTTAGTTTCAAATTTTCAGTTCCAAAATTCATTTAAGACCAAATTAATTTTTTTTTTTAAAAAAATGAAAGCACAATGTTCCAGCAGATGGAAAACCCAGCTTCCCAGCCAGCACTAAGTAAGAGCACACACATCCATTTGTGCTGTCCGGATTAATAAAGTGCCCGAGCCAGGCATGAAGGCCAGATGAGTAAATAAAAAACGACAGTAAATGACAGCCATCAAGCACTCCCATCATTCAGGAGCACCGCCATAATCCATAGTATCGACCGCTCCTGACAACTCAGTCTGCGCTGTAATGAAAAAGCTCTGAGATGACCCATCTCCAAAAGGACTTTTCACAACACCTCCACAATGTTGGGGTACTTTTGTCCCTCTGCCTCGGTCAGAGGTGAGAAAGTTGCTGCAGAGAGAGCAGTGAGCTGCCCTTTAGGAAAGGAAAACCAAGGCACAGGCTTTGAAATGAGCGGACAAGGAAAAGAACCAGCTGTTGGTGTTTGGGGTGATGATGTTTCATCGGCCCTGGCTTCAAAGTGCTTTGATATCGACAGCCTGGGCATGACTGGGATGGAGCAGGGAGTCCAGGACCAGAGAGGTTTCAGCCAGACCTTAAATCCCTTTTTCTGTTTGTTTTTCCCTCTCTTTTCCGCGTGTCCCCAGGTGGTGAGACGGACGGGCGCTGGAGCTGCTGGTCGGGCTGGTCCCCGTGCCAGGCGGGGACGTCGCGGCGCAGCCGGCAGTGCTCCAACCCTGCCCCGCAGCACGGAGGGAAGCCCTGTGCTGGGAGGCACCTCCAGAGCAGAGCCTGCTGAAAGCCCCAGGTGCCTGCAACGGGGTGGTTTGGAACCTGGGCTGGGCTATAAATACTCCAGACGTGCAATGGAATTAACCCCGAGAGAAATAACTGACCCGTGATGCGTTTTTACACCTGCTGGATTCACTGAGTAAAACCTGACCAACTGCTCCTGTGGTTTTGCCCCACCAGACAGGGCGGGAGCCCCAGCAGATGGGGTGGGAGCCCCACCAGATCTGATGGGAGCCCCACCAGTGCCCAACACCGCTGCTGCAGCGCAGGAGATGGCAGAGAATCCACCCAAAGCAGGTGGCTTTGCTGCTGGGTGACCGCGGGGCTACGGCGTGTCACGAAATAAATTCACTGCGAGTGTTTACATAACTGAGCTCGACTCTCAGGGAGTGTATATATTTTCCTTTGGGAAGCACAGGAAAAGCTCACGATTTATGCAGTTGGTATTGACATATGTACCACGAAACTTTTGTGAGTTGGCACTGTCAGATTTGTAAGTCCAGCATATTGGCCAGGGCTGCATTTGCAGCAAAGCCATATGCTGCTCTGCATGGAGAAGGCTTCAGCCTAAAGATGCCGAAGCATCACTGCAAAATGTAAGCCCAAACTGATGAGGAATTTTAAATAAATAAATAAAGCAATAAATAGAGAGGCTCGAACGCAACCGTTGGGCAGAGGATGTTCCCACACGAGCAAAGGCTTTTCCTCTGTAAGATCAGTGATGAATTGACTATTAGCACGCAGGCATTTTATCTCCCAGGCACACAGAGCCTGAGAAGATGCTAACAGGCTGCTTGATTTAAGGGGCTTTTTTGAATGTGAGACGTAAATCTCAGCACAAGAATGCACACAGTATTGAACTGTGTCCAGAGACCACGGCGAGAGCCTGCAGCTCCCTCTTCTTAATGAACTGCCACAAAAACCTGGGATGGACGGGAGGCGAATGGCACTTCATTTTACTGAGCTTCTCGTTGCAGGGGGAGACGGGGGGGAAAAAGCCCTGAGAAGGAATCAGGCATTATGAACAACAACAGCACCAAAACCTCAAAGCACAAAGCAGCCCTTCTGTAGACATTTGAATGGAAAGGGGGAGTAGAAAGGAATCGTGGTTTAGTGAAAGAAATTGCTCAGGTGCTTGGAAATGCTTGTTTTTCAACTGTGTGTCAGTGGGGATTTACAGGCTGACACTCAGCTGATGTAAATCAGTGTTGCTCCTTCACTGCAGCTGATTTATGGCACCTGAAGATCTGGCCCCATATTTTCTTTCGTGGGCATGTTTGCCAAAGGCCAATTTTTTCACCACTTCTCTTTTTGCTTGTAAATGAAACTACGGGCTGAAAACAACACACGATGTTCTCTCAAACCCTGAGAGAGATTGTTCTGTGAAAAATCCCTTTGCTGAGGGGCAAAGCTGTGGCCTTTTGGGCTAACCTTGCTATTCCAGGTGAAGGAGCTGTTCACCCAGAGGAATTTGCTCCCAAGGGCTTGAATTTGATGTCTTCTGTGTTAGGAAATGCAGCAGCATGAAGCACCCACAGATCTAAGAGTGACTGAGACATCCCAGAGGAATGTGAAATGTAGGATCACAACAGGTGATTTAATGAGTGCTCCTTCGCATTGGGCTGCCAGGTTACGTGGAAACATGAGGCAGGGCTCTTACACCAAGGGCCAGCTTGGCTCCTAAGCAATTCTTACCTTTACATCGACTTCTTAGGACTCAGGAAAATGCCTGCAAGTAAATGAGTAAAAAGCCACCTCAGTCAGCAAGCCAAGTACGCTTCTTTTTTGACCAGAGGGGAAAAATTAATGAACAGAAAGATCTGATGCCTTGGAGGCTGGGAAAAGATGGGGCCTGCAGGAAAACGACTTGCATCCTCAGCTTTTAGAGCTGTTTCTAGAAGGATAAATCACAGAAGAACCACCAAAAAAAAAAAAAAACAAGAATAAATCCAAGTGATTAAAGAAACTGCATGCAAAATGCCACCATGAAACATATAAATAAGAGCAGAAAAGCTGTGTTTTACCTGCAGTTGTTCATTCTCAGGGCTCACCTCACAGCCCAAGGCACTGAGACACAAACCCAAGGGCTCCCTTCAAACACCAAAGGCAGGTGGGTAGTGCCCCTCTCCTCCCCCTCCACCCCAGGGCTCAAACATCCACATGCTGAAAACCAGGAGCAGCAAAGCTGAAGTCAGAAGAAAGGAAGAAGCTGCCTGTAAGGTCTGGGGGGAAAAAAAAAAAAAGAGAAGAAAAGATTATGAGCAATTACACATTTACAATGGCAGTGGAAGAAGCTAATATATCTCGTGCTGAAGTGGGCAGCAGGAGAGTTGTGCAAGATGAGATAAGCAGCAAAAATGTACGTTTCTTAGTTAAACTAAAAGCTTAGAGGGTACAATAAAACACTGCAGTTCAACCCGGGTTTTAATGAATGGATTTTCCCCTCTTGCACACTGACATACATTTGATATAGTTATTTATCCTATATATTTCTGGCGGCATATTTCCCAGGAGACCTTGTTTATCTCGCTCATAAGCACATGATGGATGTATGGCGCTTTGGATAAACGGTATCACAATCAGATATTTTTATGGATATAGGCAAACTGGGTTATTAACAAAGGAAGGGCAGAGAGGAACCAGCACGCAGAAGAAAATAGGAAATGATTGATGACAATACACCTGAGGTTGCAAGGTGTGGGCTCCAGATAACCAGCTAACAGAAGAGGAGATAAGGGCAGTGCTTGAGACAGAGCTGTTTTCTACCTCAGGGTCAATGTCACGTTGGCTGCCCCAGTGCCCGCGTCCCTCTGAGCCTGGGAGTTTAGAGCAGGCAAAAATTCCCCGGCAGGAGCAGCTCAAAAATTGTTGCCTTCCCTTTTTATACAGCAGAAAGCACAGGCACAGGGAGATACAAAACATTTAATCCCACCAGAAAAACCTGGAACAAAAGAAATGCCAGCTTCTGGCGAGTTTGGGGAGGGACTGGTGTTTGTGGTGCTGCTCTATTGCGTCCACCACAGTGGGACCTGTGGTGCTGCACTACAAGTAAGTAAATATATACATTCAAAACGCTACTAATTACTGTGTTCATCTCTAGTTTTCTATTTACAGAAGCAGGGGGTATTAAAATGGGATATAAAAGGAAGATAAATCTGCAGGCATGAATTGGCAGATGTCTTGGGTGCTCACAGGGCTCTTCAGCCACCAGGGTAAAACCATGAGTTGGAAATCTGGGCTCTGCTAATACCTCTGCATGGACTTTCTGGGTTGCTTTCCACAAAACATCTCGATGTGGGAGAGAACCCGAGCACACAACCACATCCATCTGATAGAGGGAGAAACAGGAGCATGGTAAAATAATTTAGCAATATTGAGTTTGCAAGTCCCCAGCTGCAGCCTGCACCGCGTTCCGGCCTCACAGGTAAAGTGTCTGTGTGCCATGACACAACAGGGAGCACGTGAATCCAGACTGGAAAGCAGTCCAGTTCCCCACTGCTGATGGAGATGTTAGGGGTGGCAAGATTCAAGCTAGTTCTGTCCTGGGGAAGCTGGATGTGGTGATTACAACTCACCTGAAATAGCTTTTTGGGAGATCCCCAAGCCGCGATATCACAGCAGCAATGTCTTCAAGCAGGGAGGTGCAAATAAATACAGCCTCTCCATGTTTATCCTCTTACTTTCTCAAGAAAACTGCTTGTGAAAATATGAAATGGGATGCAGGAGAGCCCACTGAGATGAGTATCTGAAGCAGAGGGATGGGCTGGAGCAGCACAAGCAGCGCTGAACACGTGCACAGCTGCCTGCAGCCTTCCCGAGCTCTCACACGTGGGTTATTAATCTGAACTCACACAGGGAGGGAGAGTTAGGAACACCAGTAAAAGATGGTACCAAAATTTAATGCGAACCAAAATGAAACAATAAAAGCTTCAGCACAGTATTTTTTATTACCCCCCAGGTTATAATAAATCATTAGTTAGGCGAATCAAAGCACGAAATCACAAGGACAAGATAAAGTTATGTCCTTTATGCGAGGTTTCTAAGCCTACAGGCTGAATATTCCACCACTGCTGAACTCATACTTCAGTCAGACTATCCTGATGATCTCGACGACTGTCAAATCTCTCCTCTCTTCCTCCAAAAAACCCCCCCAAATATACAAACTCAGGTACTGCCACCACTTCAAAAAATCTGTGTTCTTCTGGCTTGGGAACAACAGTCCCAGTTCAGGTTGCTCCACTTGGCTCTCCTTGCCATAGCAGTGCAGAGCGGCACCACTGCTGTGTGTTTAACCAGCCTGATGATCAGGAAAGGTGGTTAAATTTACAAAAGCCACTTGACTCATCTGACAGATGTCCTTAATCAGATTACACCAACGATTTGCAAGAAGGGCAGGCAATGACACTGCAGTTCGTGTCCTCAGAGGTGAACCATGCTCAGGGTCCTCCCCTCCAGAGCTTCTACAGTGCCCCTTCAAAAAACTTGGAGGAATATCCCACTTCACACAAGCAGTGACCTCTTTGTCCATGACCCAAAAAAGAATCTCTTGGCAAATTTCCATCACACAAAAGATATTGCAGCTACACAGAGGAAAAGGGAAATGTTTTGGGTTGGCAGCTAAATGATGAAGCCCATAATGAGTACAGAGCCCTCTTGTTTTACATATGCAATGTACTCTGCCTTTCTTAAAGCTGTCACAGAAGCCCTGTCGATAAGTGTGGAGGCGGCATGAGGGCTACAACTAAATGCATGTTCCATTGTTCAGATGTCAGGGAGCCTGAGCTGCTCTCACAGGAATTACATTCAGACAACGTCAGTCTGAAAGGAAAGGAATGGGCGATACCAGCCCACCATCACCAGCTCTGCTAAAAACCCTCCCAGGAAGAGTTTGACCTTGCAGATGTTAGAAGACTCACAACATTCATGAACAACTTGGCACTGGTGGAATTGCCTTCTGGAGCAAAGCTGTCGCTGGTTATTTTGCAGCGGGCCCATCCAAATGCCTTTGCAAAAATCATTTACCACCAACAAAGCTGTAGGAGACAAGTCCCTGGAAGGATCCAGGCTCATGAAACGGTGCACTCTGCTTTAAGCTCCTCTGCTGCTAGACCCAGACTGTGATGCACAGCCCCAGGGATGGTGATAACAGCCAAACCATTCAATTCGTCTCTTTTCATAGTGAACACTCTCCAAGTCAGATGTCCCACCCTGGGTGGACCCAGGTGGAATACTGGATTTCATGGGATCAGACTTAGGAACCAGAGCTTGCCTGGGGCAAATGCAGCTACTAAGGGCAAAAGACTTCAGGGGATGTGCAGAGAGCTTTTTCAAAATGTTCCATTAGTCCCAGGGAAGCTGTGGCTGCCCCTGGATCCCTGGAAGTGTCCAAGGCCAGGTTGGACAGGGCTTGGAGCAACCTGGGATACTGGAAAGAGTCCCTGCCCATGGCAGGGGGTGGGAACAATACAATAAATTGGGAAAGCAGGGCAGTGAGGCACAGTGGCTCCAAATGTCACGTTAGATACTGTTGTGCTCATTGAGATTTAGGCTTTAATGTGCTGTATTTTGCTCCACATGACACAGCTGCCTTCACAGAAGCTGTGCATTAGTGCACATCCTGCTGCACGTAAGATCAAAGTGTCCCTTCTTATCTCAAAGGAACTTTCAACAACAAGGCAGTACAATTTGAAATCATGCAGCTACCAAATACAGACAGAGATAAAGCTTGTCTCATTTAGCCCATTGCAATAAAGACAGAAAAAGGCAAAATACTGAGGTCAGGAAGCACATTCAACCCCATGGAACGACCGAAGGTGTGGTTCCTAACACCCTCCCAGCTCCCAGTGTCTTCTGAAATGTTCCTGATTTGGATGAGACCCATGGGCAGAGCGAGGCCAGCTCAGAAAGCCGGTCAGGTGACGTCTTCCCCAGCAGTCTGCCAGGTGCCCATCAGCTTTGTGTGAGTTCCTACTGATTCCTTCTAGCAAGGAACTGCCTCAGAGTCTGGCCCTGAGCACGAGGAGCCCCCGTTCTGCGGGGCAGGGTTGTTGCACTGCCGCCTTCTTGTCCTGTGACCTCCTGAACACGGGGACCAGCTGGCCCAGCACCCCCAGTTTCCATTAATAGCAGCATCTGGAAAACAAGAAACAACAAAGCTGGAAAGGACTGTCAGAAACAAGCAGCTCTTTCCATGGGAAGAGCTGTCAGCTCCCATGAATCGTACTTGAATACAAACAGCTCTGCCCCTGTCCACATCACTAACAATATACTGGAGTCATTAACAATGAGTGATTGTTTTAGAGATGTTAATTCTCTGTTCAGCATTTCTGGTGTTTGTTCAAACTACGCTTCAGGAAGACATGAAAGGGGGAAAAAAAAGGCAATTAGCTTTATATTTGCTTGAAGGATGTTTCTCTCTTTGTCTTAGTCCAAGCCTAGATAAGAAACAGACCAACTAAACTTGTCTCAGCCACATTTTGAGGTGGTAGGGGCAGTGTTAGCACTTCAGTGAACAACAGCTTGACTGTTCAGCTTTCCCTCCATTGCTTTTCCTATTACACTGATTCTTCTGGGCCCTGAGCACGTGAGTGACATAAATTCAAAATCCTGAGAATCACGGAGGCAACACATAAAAGCAGGAAATGGGAGTGAGAAATGAAGTTACAGTGTTGACAAATGGATGGATGTGAGCTTTGGGAGGGTTGGATGTGACTATGAGTGTGAGAAACAGACTGAAGTAAGGTGTCAGTGACTCTACCATTCAAGGCTCCATGGACCTCGTTAGAAATACCCACAAAACTGACCCCTGGTTCAGTGAAATCTTGGCTCAAAGTGCATTTGAGCCTGGCTCAGTTTGGACACAGCCATGCAGAATGAGTACTGGGTAAGGCTGTAAACAAAGCCAGTGATAAATGCAGTGCATCAAATTGTGGGATGGTGCTGGAGCTCTGGGTGCCTGGGATCTGGTATTATTTAGCATCTAAATTAATGAGCTGGAAGGAGTAAACAAAATGATTAAATTCACAGATGATCCTAAACTAGAAGGAGTTAAGAACATCAGTCAGGAGACAGCGGAGATATAAAGTGACCAAGAAGCATTAATAAATGCTTCAAAACAACATAATAAGATTTTAAGATTAAAATGCATGGTAGTGTATCTGGGGGAGAACAGTTTGCAACATGCTGGCTTTATCAAAGGGAAAAACTTGGGAAACAGAGCTGTTTCCTAAGGAGGAGACCTGAGGCTTTCCAGGGATTGTGAACTAGGCAGGAGTTTGTATTTTGATACAATTGCAGGGCATGTACATGCAGCTTTGAACTGCAAAAATAAACCCACCTCATCAGGAGTGCAAAGAAATTCAGAAGAGGGCAGGGAAAATACATCTGCCCCCTTTGCAGGGGCCCAGCTGGGCAGACTGGGGACAGCCAGTGCTGGCAGACTGGGGACAGCCAGTGCTGGCATCGCTCCCCATCCATCAGCTGCCATTCCTGGACACTCCTAACACGGCTGGGATTGTCTCCTGGGAGCTGGGTCCCTCTCACCTTTCCTCCTGCTGATCTCACAGGCCGTGCCGCTGTAGCCGAGGGGGCACAGGCACTCACACTCTGTTCCTGAAAGCAAGCAGAGATGGTGGGAATTAGAGACCTGGAGCCACATTTCCCAGCAGGCATCCACTTCTCTCCAGCACTTTGTCTTCTCTGAGGAAGGGACAGCGGGTGAAATGCCATCATTTTTCTCCAGTGCTGTAGGGATCAATACCAATAAAGAGGGGATCTGTGAGTGCCCTGCCACCCCTCTCACCTCCCCAGCCATTTGTTCCTGCCCTGCAGCTCAGCCTCAGACTCACTGCTGCAATTCCACAAGCCAAGGGACCACAGAGTCCTCCTGCTCTTCTCCAAAAGAGATTACAGAATCCTGGAATGGTTTGGGTTGGGAGGGACCCTAAAGCTCATCTCATCTCATCCCATCCCGTGCCATGGGCAGGGACACCTTCCACTATCCCAGGTTGCTCCAAGCCCTGTCCAACCTGGCCTTGGACACTTCAGGGATCCAGGGGCAGCCACAGCTTCTCTGGGCAACCGGTGGCAGGACCTACCCACCCTCACAGCCAGGAATTAATTCCCAATATCCCATCTAACCCTGCTTTCCCTGGGGCCTCCTCTGGGCTTGCTCCAGCAGCTCCACATCCTTTTAATATTGGAGGTATCAGAGCTGGACCAGCACTGCAGGCGGGGTCTCTGGAGAGAGCTCTTGGCAAAGCTGATAAAGATCAAACTGCAGCACCAAGAATGAGCAACCAGAACAGGAATATCCTAACCTGGCTTTGTGGCAGAGGAAAAGCCCAAAATCCCTGCTCTGGCTGCCCAGGGGCGTGCATCCCGTGTCAGGAACCTGGAGGAGAGTTCCCACTTAGGAAAATATATGGTCATTTAAAACCTTTTGCTGACAAGATCCTAAATGAAACACTAACCCGGACTCAGCTCTTACAAAGTTATTTAAACAAAGGTCACCATGAGACAAATGCCTGAAGTGCTACGATCAGCTGGCTGGTACCTGAAGTGATGGTTTCTGCATTAGATACAATTCGATGATAACGATTCTCATCAGGACTTTTGCAGATGCAGATTGGAATTAGGCACTTGACAAAATGGTCCCTTTGTTAGAAGCTCTCATCACATCATATCTCTCTTGTTTAGGCAGAGCGGTTTTCATTTAATTTGATTATTTTTCCCCTTCATTTTTTAAATCACAGCCTGCTTACAAAGGAGGACAGCTTCTATCAGAAACAGGGGGAGGTGGTGGTGATCACTGTGCTTGGCACTTATATGGTGCTTTTCATCTTCAAAACCCTTTTACAAACACTAATTAGTGCTGAGACAGTAGTCGCTTCTCCAGGAGGATGGAAGCAATCTTAAAAGCAAAAGGAGGAGACTTAAAGATGTCAAAGATTGCTTTTTTTTAAATGCATAATTGAGAAGTAACAAATGCTTCTGTAAAACTGATACAGATGATGGTCACTCCCATTACAAAGACAAATTCCTTGACTTTACTGTCTTCACTTACCAGGACTCTACAAACAGAGCAACTTTAAAAACACGGACTAACTACCTGATAAAGAAATGACAGGAGAACCCAAAGAGCAGATTGCTTGCCTCGTGCTCCCCACAAATTCCCAACTAATTTCAATCAGGAGGGTAGGAAAGAGGAGCAGGACCCCTGTACCTGTCAGGAAGGGGATGCCATTCCCGTGGCACGGAGCACAGCGACAGGAGCTGCTCTCCAGCTGGAACTCATCCAGAGCCCGTCGCAGATTCTCTTTTATTCTGCTCGAATCGGCCAAGTCAGAGGGAGTCACCAGCTCATACAGGGGCTCTGCCTAAAGGGAGGGCAGAAACTGCATTAATTGCTGAGCTCGAAACGCTGTGAACATCCCAAGGCTCGGTGGTGGCACAGCTGGAGAGGGAAATGAAGGCTGTGTGGTGCAAGCTCCAGGTTCCCCATTACTATTTGCTAAAATCCCGTGAACAACAAGGCCACGATGCCAGGAGTACTCCCAGGGATGCTCCCCTTGGTTTCCAAATGTGTAACAAAATAAAGCAGCCAAACTGTTGGATAAGAAAGAGGCTAAACTGCACAGGAGACCCATTAAATCCTTTCTCATCCACATTCCTGGTACAGATAGGTTTTATCAGATTTGCTCAAACATACATTTTCTGAGTGATCTCTTTCTCTGATTTTAAGAATGTCCCCTAAAAACCATCCACAAAAATCTCCTCCTACAGCCCCCCAGCACAGCCAGAGGCACGAGTCACAGGGACCCACAGCAGCACTCCACCTTTGCCACCCCTGCATTTCAAGGCTGGCTTCTACCCTTATGGAGCCCAGCTAAGGGTTTGCACTGCCTTCCAGAAGGGAGAGGATTTGATCTCCAGCTGCAGATGGGGTCAGAGAGAGAGGACAAGGGGGTGCACAACACAGGGAACGTGCAGGGACTAAGGAGGCTTTGGCTCACTCATTTATTTGCCTCCTGAGAACAGGGGAAAGTTTAAAATGGGCTGTCAGTAGTGCCAGTCACCCACTACTGCCAGTGGGATGATACTTCCATGTGCCACCAGAGGATCCATCCCAAATTCCCACCCTCTCTGCAGAGATGCTGCCATGCAGACCACACACAGTAAGCATGAAAGATCACCCTCCTGCTATCACAGGCTCAAACTACAAGACCTAAAGAATGTTCCAACACCAAAAAAAAAAGCAAAAAGCAAGCTCATTTCCTGCTGCTGTACATCCACTCTTCATCAATTATCTGTGATCCATACTCTGCTTTTTGAATTCAGATCATACAAATGAGGAAATACACTAAGAGTGACCTGCCAAGTCCCTCCAGCAGATGATTTATGAACTGATTTGCTTTAGTTTTCCCTAACTAAGCATTCTTGGGCTGACATTTAGTCACACTCTGCTGGCACTTTTGATCTTCAAGCCCCACAGGGATATTGGTATGGAAATGAAGATACCAAATCCAAATTACATCCGCCTGAGGTTTTTCACTGGGCAGCCTGGTCACTGATGCCAGGCAAGACAAAGAACACCTCAGTTCCTCATGGGAGATTTTTCTCAGTGTGGGATTTGGTGCAGAGGGTTGCATTTTTCCTGTCTCTTCCTGTCCTGAGACCTCCCAGTGCATTCCTGGAAGGTCAATCCACAGCACACCAGGGGCTGCAAAAAGTGCCAGATGGGCACTGGCTGTGTTTCCAAATTACTGATTTTTGCTTGCTTCATATTTTTAGAATTCACCTCTTTCTTGAGAAAAACTCCCTTTTTACAAATGTAAAGATTTTTGCCTAAAATTAAATTTTACAATGAAAAACAACTATAAATCAACTTCCACCTCTACCAGTCCAAACTCCTGTTTAAAAGGATGTTCTCTTGCACCTTTGTTCTATTCACTCATTTTGAGATTAAAGACGATGAGGCAGAATTGCTACACACTTCTGCCTGCTTTCTGCATCTCTAAAACTCTCCAGGATCAAAAATCCTTGGCTCTTCAAAGCCTCACTCCTGTTTTTAAAGTTCAGCTAAGCTGCACAAACATCCAGGCATGCACAATGAACCACTTGACCTTCTGAACCAGAAAGAATTGTCACTGGTGCTCACAGAAGTCGATAAACATCCAGGAAAATAAAAGTCCTTATAAAATATATGCTGCGAGATACAATTTTGAGATGTTTTGCACTGATAAAACAGAAGGTGGATTGTCTGATCTGCCTGGGAGGCAGCAGGAAATAACACCTGCACAGCCAAATTAAAGGGTTAAAGCTGCTTACTTTGTGTATTTCCAACCACACTCCCTTTAAAGCATCACGCCTTTGCTTTTCTGAATACTCACTCAGAGAAGCCGTGCTGCACAACAAGGTCTGTTATTCCTGGTTTTTTTCCCCCCTTTCTCTAAATCCTGTTTATTGAAACACAGGGTTCTCCAAGGCGCTCGGCTGAGGCTGGAGGACGCGGAGGATGCAGTACCTTGAGCCTCAGGATCTCGGGGTTGTACTGCACAGCATCGCCCCACTGCTGCATGAGCTCGGCCGTGGGCAGCTCCTTGTGGGCCAGCCTGGCGATGTGTTCGCTCGCTCCGCCGCGGACCAGGGCGACGAAATCTTCCACAAACTGCTTCTTGGTGCTGCTGTCTGCAGAAACGCACTCAGAAAAGCGCCCCGCTCTGCCCAGGTTGCGGCTTTGTGGGCTGCAGTTGTCAGCCAGCAGCAAAAGCACTCCCATGCAGGACCCGTCCCACTCAGAGGGCAAAGGAAAAAGGCCACAAGTGCTTCTCACCTGCTTTCCTACAAAGTGTGTCCTGTGTCCCTCCTGCCACCTTGCAGGAATTCCCCATCCTGCACCCTGCATCTCTCCCCTAAATTCCCTCCCTGTGGTTTGAAGCTCACAGGTCCTTCCACAGCTCGATGCTCCTCACCACCAGGAATACTCCTTGTTCTCCTCCACGTATTTCCAGGTGCACCTTCCTCCCATGCACATCCCCAGCTCCCCACGTCCCCAGAGGCTCCAACAACACCAGCACCTCCCTGATTTGCCCACCAGGATGCAACAAGAGGCGTGCTGGGATGCCCTGCTGAGAGGTGGGGGTTGATATTTAACACAGCACCGGCCAGGTTGATCTGTCACTGCTTTTCCTTGGGATGCTGAACAGGTATTTACCCTCTACACAGAAAATACTGGAAAAACCAGACATCTCCCCCTCTGTTAAGCCTGGCTGGGGTTAGTCAGCAGACTCGAAGTGGCTGTGAGGGAGTGGGGAAATATTTCAGGCAGGCAAGATCACGAAATCTTCCTTTCACTATGACAAAGAACTGAAATGGCAGAAGTGTGTCATGCTTACCTCCGATCTCTTTTAAAAGGGCTTTACAGCCAGCTGAATCTACTCCAAGCCCCAGAGAGACTTTTTCAAGATTCACAACAATGTTATAGCCTTTCTGTGCGCATTTCTGGACATCATTCAGAGTAAAACCTTAAACACACAACCAAAAATTGTAGGGTTTTAATACAACTCTTTCATGTTTTATGTCCATGTATACAGAAAATGGGAGTTGGTAAATATTTTTGCTTTGGGAAAAAAAAAAGACACGATAAAGAAGGTTATTTTGGTTTTTTTTTTTTGATATGTGTTAGAACTATATGAAATGAAATGAAATCTCTCTGTTTTACAGAACTCTGAATCCAAGTGGAAATGCAAGGTAAATGCTGGAAGAGGAGGATTTTAGTCACTCACCCTTCTGTACTGGGTTAAGCAGAGCTGCAGTGGGTAGGAAAACAGTGGATGTCTAACCACAGCCTACCCACCACCCCTCCCCATCCCAGGAGCCAGGCTTTTTAAGAGGAATAGATGAAGTAGCTTTTCCTCCTTTCACCAGCTCACATCTCTAATTCTCTGCTGCCAAAAGAGCCTTAACTGCTTCATGGAAATTTAGACTGGAGATCAGGAAACATTTCTTCACCAAAAGGGTCATCAAGCCCTGGAAGAAGTTTCCCAGGGCAAGAGTGGAGTCACCAACCCCAGAGGGATTTATAAGACATGTGGATGTGGTACTTGGGGACATGGTTTAGTGGTGGCCTTGGCAGTGCTGGGTTAACACTTGCACTCCATGATCTCAGAGAGCTTTTCCAACCCAAAGTATTCCACGATTCTAAGATGTGGCAGAGTGGATTCTGTGTGAGAGCAGAGCAAGTACCAACCATGTGACACAGTGTGAGATACCAGATCTGCAAAAGAAAACCTCAGTTCCAGCATGGACAGTACAAACATAACCAGGGATTAGAAGGGAAAAACCTGAATTCTCAGACTGGACCTATGGAACTCTGCTGAGAACTTACAGCCCAGTTCAGCACCTGTGTGAAAATGTTGTTATTGCTGCAGGATCCTGATCTGGGTCAGCAGACATTGAGCATTTTGATGCAAGCAATAACTCACTTTAGTTCAAACAAACGTGGCTTGTGATGGGCCCACACCAACAGCCGAGAAATTGGGAAACTGTGTTAGAATTTGAATACCTGAAATCTGAATCTAAATTCTGTCCCTCTCTCTGACTCCAGGGTAAGGAACTTCCTGCACAGCAGAAGAGCAAACAGACTGAGTATCACACAGAGCAGAGGCCAGTAAATGCCTCTGCAAACACACAGCAGAGGCAGCTCCTCACTCTCCTGCCAATGAATAAATAATTGAGAGTGCAGCTATTGATTAATATCACACTGCTCGCTCTGTCCCACACAACAATCATCATTTCTCACAACAAAGGGAGCCAGAGCCAAAGAGCAGGAGCAATGTCAGGCACAAGAGTCACCCAGCAAATTATTTACTGTTTCCTACATGCTGGAAAAGCTCTCGAGGCTAAAGGTGTTTCAAAACTGCCATTTGAAAGGCAGTGGAAAAAGAACTTGCGTGAAGGTTTTCAAAGCTAACAAAAGTGTTAAGATCCACGATTCTCATTCATCTCAACATCTTGTCAGCCTCTAAAACGTGTTGTCTAAAATACTTGCCACAGGGCCTTTCTTTGTGAACTAAATCCAGCCCGTGATGCTGAGCATGCTTCGAAAACCTCTTTATTCACTGCCACGGAGCACCTCTACTCCAACATTTCCTGCAGGATTTCTTTGAGATGCTGTTGACTCCTTCTCCCATCATCTCCCTCTCCTGACCTCAGACCTGAGCCATGTGTGCCCGCAGAAGGCTTTTCCCACCCAAAATCTGTTCCCAAAGCTCCTTCCCAACCCTCAGATGCACGTACCCGCCTTGTGGAGCTCGTCGCTGTTCATGACCAAAGTATATTCATAGATGCCTCCAACAGTGGCCTCCTTGATGAAGTGTGTCCCAAAATCCCTGTAGAGCTCCCGGTATTCCCCGTAGCTGTATTCCGTGGGGAGCTGCCGGAGCCTCTGCAGGAACTCGTGATGCAGCATCAGGGCTCGGGGCTTCAGCTTGTAAACACCAACAGCCAGCTCGGAACGGGCATGGATGAACTTGCTGGACTACAGGAAAGGCAGGAGCACAGGAGAATCCAGGAGAATTGAGGGATGTCATTCCCATGACAATGTTGGGGTTACTTGCGGTCAAAAAATCAGCGCTAGTCGGGATTTATTAATTTCACCGTTTCCAACTCGAAATCTTCTAACTGGAAATCTTCTAACTAGCTTTTGCAAAAGCAAAACTTTTAGTAGAAAAGTTCCTGAGAGTCAGGCCAGGACTGGGACACAGGAAAAGGCAGAGTCCAGGTTCTGCTCTGGCGTCCCAGGATGCAAGGACACCTCAGCATCCCGCAGGACTGCTCTACCTCTAATAAAACCTTATCTCTCACAAGCTCTTTCCTGAAAAGTTCTGACACCTGAAATCATGATTTGTATGGGAAATGGTCATTCTCTGGCTGAGCCAGATTCACATCTGCATTTCCCAGAATATGCCCTTATCAAAACTGAACGAAGGAAACACAAACACACACACTCTCTCTCTCACACGTATTTATATGTCTCTGTGTAGATATGTAAACATGGATAAATTTTTTTCTCTCCCCTCTCTGGCACAGAAGTCTGGAACAGAAGATGTCTTTCATTATGTTTAAAGGATTTAGTGTTCAGTGTCTGGGCCAGCAGGATGAGCACGTCAGGGAGGGTTCAGTATAGAAGGCTGCAGCTTGAACAATAAAATCAGGACTTAATACTGGGTTTCTTTATGGATATCTATTGCAAATGCTTCTCGTCGACCTCTGATCTTGTTGTGGGAAATGCCACTTTGTAGGAAGCAAATGCAAGGAATACTTTGCCACTCCTGAGTACACTTTATACTGAAAGGAGACACAGGTTGGTGATACTATTGAACCACTGATATGAGCTACCTTTGTTTATGGCAGCAACAGACAAAAAAAAGAAAACAAATGATGGCAGTCCCAGGAGTTCTAGATTCAAGGCTTCTTAGTTTCAATTTTTAGATGACTTCACTGCAAGCACTCAAAGGGGGATGCCCAGCAGGGCACTGGACAAACAACACTCAAAAATCAGAGAATATCCACAGTTGGAAGGGACTCACAAGGATCACTGAGTCCTCTCAATCAGTTGTGGCTGATTTCAGAGGTCAGGCAGCCCAGATCCTGGCTGAGAGCTGAATGGAAAAGCTCCTGGATGCTGCAGACACAAAGGAAGGCATTGTGGGGGTAGTTAAGACTTGTACAAATGGGGGAACCCAGCTGGGGAAAAGATTTGATTTATCCCAGGCCCGGCTGCTGACCTGACAAGGAGCATCAAACCAACACACACACACTTAGAGGGAACACGTTAGCAGGGAATTAAGTGGAGCAGTGCTTACACGTGAAGAAAATCTTTTCATCCTCTGCATGAACTTCTTGAACCTCATGTCATTTGAATTGTAACCAAGTGAAAACACTTTTGGTATTTTTATACTGATGCCGAAGCTTGATTGCGAAAATTTTTCCTTCAGGACAGTGCTTTCATAATTTGAGTAGGAGTCATATTCAGTCATTGTAAATTCATATTTGCCTTTGGTCTAAACAGAAAGGAAAAACAACACGTCTCATTTCCTGCACAGTATTGTACACCTGAAGCATGGGGAAGGAAAGCAGACACAAATATACTTGTGAATTAATGCTTGCACTTTGAAGATGAAAAGCCTTGTATAATTGCAAAGCACTATTATTATTAACACAGGTACTTCAAGAATACTTGATTTACAGCAGCAGGAAAGCTCCTATCTCCTACATACTGCAAAGTCCTCAGGCTTTCACTTAATATGTCAATCTTCTGCAAAGCAGGCGAAATCCTAAACACAGGCATCAATTAAAGTACAAATTCCAAAAGGAAAAGGTTTCCTAGTGGGCAGCACTCAAAAACATCATGTCATCAAAAGCATTAAGGTCAAACATATCATATTTGAAATACAGCTTTGATGCATGACAGGAACAAGTTTTCACACAAAGCACATGGTGTGTTCGACATCGTGGAGTGCGTGGGGTATGAGGATGTTCTAGAATAGGGTAAAATAGGGTAAAATTCACAAGAATTTTGTGATTTTTTTTTTAGAAAATGATCCAGCAACGAAGCTTTGGGCACTAAATCCATTGGAATACGTGTACATAAGTTTATCTGCTGACACATCTGACATGTACCTCTGGTGTGTAGCTTTCCACGTTGTACGGCTTCCTGAACCTCGTGTCCGCGATGTAATGGGGAGAACATCCCCCAGCGTAGTACCTGTGATCAAGAACCAACCCTTCCAAGCTGTTTGTGAAGATATTCAACCTGTAGATGAAGCAGAACAGCAACATTTTATGGTACCATCAGCTCAGAGCCAAATACCAAATGCCTTGGTGGAGAAAGGCAAAATATTGTTTAGTTTGGCCACAGGCTCTTCGTTTCACACGTCTTTATTTTGAAACCCCAAAAGAAAGTTTTGCCTCTTTCACCATCCAACCAACCCAAGTGCTGCAGGAGAACCTCACTAACGAGAAAGCAAAATACAGAGTTGAATTTTGACACTGGATGACTATAAAGGGCAATTTCCACCATCCAGCTGTGAATGACACCAGTGTTGCTGCCACCAGCACTGGCAGCTTTGTGGCCTTTACTGGAACCCTCCAGGAAGAGCAGAACAAACTGGACCAGCCAAACCTCCATTCCACCAGGCTGCTCACCCTGAGCATCCCCAAATATCCACAGCATCCATGAGAACCTTCAAAGACAGGTTTGCCAATCCACGCCATCAATCCGAACTGATTTTTAATTCACATTTCTTTGTTCTGGTTTATCAGCCAAAATCTTTGCCAGGTTGGTCAAGGATCAACCAGAGGTCAGTAGCTAGCAGTAAAAATTGTTGGGGAACACGAAAAGAGGTACTCAAGCAACAGCTCCACTAATCCTTGATACCACAGGGAGTTTTCCTTTGATTTCAGAGGATGATGGACAGGAATCTTAGCCTGTCTGCTCTAAGAAAGGATGTAGCACTGCAGTTTGTGGATATGAAGAGATTAAACCCATCACTTGCTTCTCCCATTGCTGTTGGTGGGATGAAATGTCACCAAAAAAACCCCACAAAAATCAGCGCTCCAGGACCCTGTTGGACCTGCCTCTCCTGATTTTGGGGCTTGCATGATAATGACTCTGAAGCTGTAAAAAAATTAACTCTAATTTTAGAACAATCTGGAAAAAAAAGGGAAGTCCACTAAAAGCAAATTACTGAGCAATTGTAGCTTCAAAGAGATGAGAAGCATGTTCCTATAATTGTCCAACATTATTTTTAATTTTGATTAAACTCAGAAGTACAAAGCATTAGCAATGACATGTGCAGCAGCCACATCTCCAGAGAATAACGAGAAAATTATATTTTTTCCTTGCAACAGAGATTTTCCTTTTTCTTTTTTTTTTTAATGTAAAAACCAATTTTTTCCCTGCAGAATAAGAAAAAACCCTCTTTTCACAGAGTCTGATCTTATAGAAAGTTGTCACAATCTTACCCTGTAAAAGCTGAATCAATTCAGACTTAGATTTTAATCCCCACAGAGCTGCTAATATGCAGGTTTACCCTATCACACTCACACAAAGCACAAAAATTCCACCACCTCTCAATGTCATGGAAGAAATCAAAGAAATTTGAACACCTTTCACCCTCCCCACCAAACCAATACAGGGTGTGAGAATACAAACCCAAAGAATCATGGAATGATTTGGGTTGGAAGGGACATTTAAAGGCCATTTAGTCCCACCCCCTGCCATGGGCAGGGACACCTTCCACTATCCCAGGTTGTTCCAAGTCCCATCCAGCCTGGCCTTGGACACTTTCAGGGATCCAGGGGCAGCCACAGCTTCTCTGGGCACCCTGTACCAGGGCCTCAGCACCCTCACAGGAGAGAATTTATTCCCAATATCCCATCTAACCCTGCTCTCTGTCAGTGGGAAGCCATTCTCCTTTGTCCTGTCACTCCAGGCCCTTGGAAATCATCTCTCCCCACCTTTCTTGTTGAATCCTTTAGGTTCTGAAAGGCTGCAATTAGGTCACCCCTAAGAGAGCCTTCTCTTCTCCAGGCTGAACAATCCCAATTCTCTCAGCCTTTCCTCACAGCAGAGCTGCTCCATGCCTCTTATCAGCTTGGTGACCCTTCTCTGGACTTGCTCCAACAGGTCAATGTCCCCCAGGCTTTGGATCATGTTCCTGGATCCCAGCTCACTCCTGGATACAGCAACTGCTCCAGCTTTTCTCTGTTCAGTGTTTGTGATCTGAAGCCACAGTAGATCATTCTCAGCTTTAAGTAAGAAGGCATCTCACCAAAGTCACTGACTTACCCTTTTGCCAGATTCTCTACTCCCCAGTACTCTTCCATCTTCTGGTCACATTTCCTGAACACTTTTTTGCAGTTTTTTTCATCTGACTGGTCCCCACAGTCGTCGTCCCCGTTGCAGAGCAGCCTCCGTGCAATGCATCTCCCTAGGATGGAAGGGGAAAGTCACTCATAAAACAATCTATCATCACTGGGAGACTAGGAGCAAAATAGGAAATTCCTGGAATGAACAGTTCAAATCTAGCTGGAAAATAAATCCTTCTCTATCTGCATGGATCCCCAAAGTCTGTCTGCTCAGTTTCACTCAAAATCATCATAATCTTAAAATTCCTTTCTCAGCTTACGAAAAAACCCACAGTAAATAAATATAGAATGTTTTTGGTATTTTTTTTTTCATTCAGACAGAACAAACATGCTATTTCAGCAGGCCTTGTACATAGCATTATTTTTTTTCCCTCTTCCCATGTCCACAATTACCGAGTGTTTAGTCTCACCAAAACACTGGAAGATGGAGAGCAGAGGCTTTTCCTTTGCCCCATCTCAGGTGCTGAGCTCCTGCTGCTGTCTCTTGTGATACAGATTTTGCTGATATAACCAGGTTATAATTTCCTATTTGGTGATTTTAAAGATGGACAGGTGTTGTAACAGACTCACTCAAAGTCACTGACACAAACACAAGCATGGAAGGAGCCAGGTCAGCTCCTGGCATCCCTCTGGCCCAGAACTCCTGCAGAAGCACAAAGTTCAGCACAGTGGCATCAGAGGTGACACCTGATTATCTGAGCAGCACCGCTCCCCAGTTCCCAAATCCTCACCTGTAACTGCACACACAAACCCATCACATCGAACTCTGTTCCTGCACGGACTGCTTGTGGCACAGTCTTCAGCTTCTCTGTCAGAGTAATCGCAGGGATCTCCACTGAACTGAGAGGGTTGTTCCAGGCGGGCAAATCTGTACTGTGATGAAATGAAAAATATTGACTCAAGTGCACAGAAATGGTGAATTTTACGCTTCTCTGGTTGAAAAACAAACTTTGTGTTGCAGAGATCTGATCTAAGCGCACTGTCGTATTAAAAGAGAAAAGTGTCAGCACAGAAGTGTGATGCTGGTAATTTTCCTCGTTTCAAAGGTTTCTGATCTGCGACAGTTTTAATTTTACTGAGGAAGGGTTGAGGGTTGGGAGGGATGAAGGAAAGTTTGCTTTTCTTTGACAGTTTGTTTAAATGAGCCTGACAGTGCAGTGCGGGACTTTCCAAGAGTGAGGAAGGATTCAGTTCCATCTCCTCTCTTTCAATTAGTGCTGGTAACGACATCCCCTGTTATTTTCTGTCAGTGTATTTACTTGCCCCTCTGTATCATTAGGGATTTTTTTCCGCCCACAACACTGCTGTGAAGCAGTCAATTACTCCGTCCAATATGTTAGCCCTCCTTTTTTCCCCAGCTTCTGAGATTAACTCTTTGATACGAAGCTTCACTCTCCCCAGCTCCCACCACTGGTTAATTCTGCTTAAGACTGGGAACAGCTTCTCCAACTCGTTAGCAGAGGTCTCTCTAGCAACGGGGATTTTGCTCTTCACGCTGTTGGGATCATTACTTTCATTTGATGAGGCTTCTCGGGTGGAAAACGGTGGCTGGCAGACAAGAAAAAGCATCTTAATCCTGAGAGGCACCAAGTGTCTCCAGGTCCCACAGGGGACCATTAGTGGGAAAGGTGCCTTGCACTGATGCTGGAAGAACAGGACTGTGTTGGAAAGTCCCTGCAAATCCTGGGCTTACACTTTCTCAGGACAGCAAGGCATCCTGGAAAGCACTGGAATTACTGGGGGTGAAGAGGTAAAAGCCACCTGAAAGCAAAACCCCAGAGTCTCACCTGTACAGGGCTTTCCTCAGCAGCCCCCCTCGGTTCGCCCAACCGCAAACACAAAA
The DNA here is from genome assembly GCA_013398955.1 of Callaeas wilsoni. NCBI lineage: Eukaryota > Metazoa > Chordata > Aves > Passeriformes > Callaeidae > Callaeas > Callaeas wilsoni. Next base: position 99,384 of record VWPU01016957.1, on the reverse strand, counting down.
AGGTCACGGCTCGAAGGAGGTCCCACCTCCTGGTTTCTAGGTGGTCCCCAGACCACAGACACTCACCCTTTTCTTCTGGCAGGGATCACACTTGCTCCAGGAGGACCAGGCGGAGAGGGCGCAGTCGCGGGGCTGCGGTGGGACACTCACGGAGCGGGCGCGCCTGTCCCTGGCCACGCTGTCACTGGGGCTCGGGGACTCCTGACCACTGTGTCCAACAACACGAGAGCTTCAGGCTGTGAAACTGTGAGCTGTGAGGAGCTGGCACCTCAGCCTATACCTGGGTGAAGCCACACACCAAAGGGAACTAACACTCACTACGCCTTGCACGCAACCTCTGGATTTCAGTCCTTGTCCTGATGGCATTGATTCCAATGGCACTGATTCTCTGTGAAACCTGATCCACTCTCCAGTGCCAGCATGGGAAACTCAACCCATGGTCCACCAGTCTGGGCTTCACCTCAAGCTGTGCAAGCAGTAAAACCTTCACCACCAGCTGCTGCCCTCGCCCCACGGCTCCAAGGTCAGATACCTCCGTGACAAACACCGGTGCCATGGGAAGGCCTGGCATGCACTCAGCATTTTTGAAAACCAGGCTTAAGTGTCTCTCTTTGCCCAGCAGCCTATTTTTTCCCAAGCTGGCCAAAGTCACTAGTCTCAGACTCTACTCTCAGTTCACAAGTCATTAACCCATTAATCCCTTTCAACCCAGTAACGAACCCGAACCCCAAGTGTGAGCCTTTACTCTTCACCTCAGCCACTATCTCACCCCCTCACGTGACAGCTGTCTCCAAGGTTTCCACAATGCCACAGTTAAAATGCTTGCCTCCTCTTTTGGTGGATTCAAGATCTCTGATTAAATCCTTGTCCCAGACAAATGCTCCCTTGTTGCCCCTCCTTCAAGTGGGGAGCTTTAGTAAAATGTTGACAATTAGTTTCTTTTCAGATCAAGTTTGGCAAGGAAACTACCACAGCGGTGTTCCCAATTCTACCATCCAGACAAGGAAAAGCATCAGCTGAAGCTTTAAGTATGATTTAGTGCCTGGCATGGGGTTCCCATTAAAGCATATTAAAAATCCCATGGAATAAAGGAATTACAAAACCTCATCAGCTTGCTGAGGCATGAAATCAAAGCTCAAAGTTCAGAGAACAGTGCAAAAATATAGTTAGATTGGAAAGATTACAAGATGTAGTTCCCTGAAACAGCAAAATCTATTACACGAGCAGAGAAAGAAACAGCTCTCAGCCACATTCTCACCGTTTCTGCACTTGAAGGAAACAACCCCCCGTGCGCCCAGCACTCTGTGGGACAGCCAGCACGGGAGGAGGCTGCATGTTCAAACAATTCCACGTTACAACATGAGCGTGGCAATTTGTCAGCTCCAATTTATCACCAGCATTACTCCTCTGAAGGCAGAAACGCTGCCCTACGCTAACTTCAAAACGATGTCTTTCGCCATTCATTAGAGACGCGGGAATCACTCACGACAGCAATTACCGCCCGTACAACAGAAAGCCTGTGCTGATCCTGATGGTTTCCCGTGTCATCCCGTCACGGGGCTGCAGAAACACTCACTCACCCAAAGCCACGAGCAGTCTGGGTGCCGAGCACAGCACAGAGCAGCAGCAGTCTGACGGGGCGCGGAGCACTCATCGTTCTGAGGTACCGCCGGCGATCCCACACCGCCAGCACCCCCAGCCCGCCTGCCCGTGGGGGTTTGAATAGGGTTCAAGCACAAAAAGAGAAACTGCTGAGCTGCTTTCCCACCCTGTAAACAGCAGATGACCCAGCACCTGGCAGGCTCGCAAGGTAAACGCTGCAGTTGTTAGCACGCGGCTTTCCTGAGGCGAGCGGCGAGGAAGCAAAGCTCTGCCTAGGAGCAATTTGCACTTTCATTTGTAATGCTCCTTTCAAGGGACGGGGAGAATGAATATTTCAACAAACGAAACATATTTGAGTCTTGGCAAGAAGGAAGTGATAAGTAAACTTCAGTCGGCTTTCTAGGAATAGAGTGCAGAATCATTTATTTATTGCTGCTTTTCATGTCTGTCTTCCAGAGGAAGGTCAGACACGAGGTGTAAGCACTTATTCTCATGTCTCAGGGAAAGCCTTAGCCCTGAGAGTGCCCTTCTCTGTCTCTCCTGCTGCTGGGGAGGGCACGAGCCCTGGCTGGGCCATTCCACAGAGATTCTCTGCTCCCCATACCCAAAGCCTTGAGCTCATGAAAGCAGGACCTGTCATCAAATGTGATGTCTTGGTGTTTTCTTGCTACTACATTGAGTCTTTCTCTCTCTTAAATGGTCCTGACCGGGCTGAGAACCTACCACAGGCTGGTTCCCATCAGTTCAGCTGGGCTTTCAAAGGCAGATCAGAACCTTGAAGAGTTTTTCTTTGGTTGCCTGTTGAGCCTTCACATCCTGCTATTTCTCCCTCCAGGTACAGCTTTTGGATTCCTGAGACAGATGAGTCTCTCCCTTCATTTTCCTAATTAGTCTTTAAGCCACAGCGAGCATCTCAGAGGGAGGTAAGTTCCCCGAATGTGTGTTTCCCTGCACAAAATGAGGAATACCACTGCGTTTTCCCACCCTTCCCCTTGCTGGACAATGTCTGTGAGAAGACAGAGCCTGACTCTCTGCAACTCTGGCTTTGAGCAGCACAACCCCTCACCCTGGGCTACATCTCTGAGTGTTTTGATGATACAAAGAATAAATACATTTTAATTTGCTCGTTATGGGAATGATGGGTGCTATACATAAAATTATTCATATTCACCAATACCAAACAAACCCAACAACCTCAGTGCCATTATGTGGCCACCCTAAAGTGTCAGTTACCTTACAAATGACATTATTGTGCCTGTGGAGCCACGTCCCTGCAAAATAAGCAACTGGCTGAGACATCTTTCTGGTTTGGCAGCTTGGTGATAACAACTGAACACACATTAACCAAATCCTTGCAGGAATCTGCTCCAAATAAAACATTGTATTTCAGGCAGCCCTTTTTTAACCCACAGTTACTGAGCACAGTAATAAACTGCCCTCTAGACATGGAGGACAAACTGTTAGAGGAGATGATTCAGGCTGTGTAAAGCTTTCTGTTTGCCTTTTTTGCCTGGTTTTTTTTCTTCCAAATGACTTTGCCCCAGCCTGAACCCAAGATGTGCCTTTGTGATACAGCTTGCTCAACCTCTGGCACAATTGATTCAGCTGTTAATCATTTGTCCACGACAAAAAACACCCCACTTACAGAAAATACCTCTCCATCCACAGGACCTTTGCTGGCCGGGAAATACAGCACACATCCAATATTTCAACAGCAGTAAAAGATAAACCAAGATTGTAAACACAGAGCACCCTTCAGATTTAACTTCAAACCATGACAGTGATCCCAGCATGTGGAATTCTCAAGCTTCTCTCTGCTCCTTGTCCTTGTTTCGCTGCCCCTCAGCACGCACATCTCAGTTGTGAACATGCAGAAGGAAGCAGTGAATTACCAGAAGTGAAGTTAAAACAGGAGCAGGGACCCAAGAGACAGAATTTCCTACAGCTCAACACACTTTTCAGAGAGAACTAAAAAGCACAATCAGGTTTTACACATAATTTACAACCTGGTTTAATTAGAGGTAGGTCTAACACATGAAATTTGTGACAGCAACCACAGGTCATTTTCTGCTTCCTCAGGTCCATGGATCAGTGGGAATGTTGCCTCGTAACACCACCTGTGTCCTCTTTTTCCCATTGCTGCTCCTTCTCCACTGGTGACTGTGGCAGCTGTGGCTTTCTGATGAGCTGTTCTGAAGTCCCAAACCAACTCTCCGTTGCTGACCGAGCGTTCATCACACTTGAGAATCAAATGCCCACCACGAACACGGAGCCTGCAAGTGCAACACATCCTCTGCAAAGTTCATATCCCTGCTCTGTGAGCCCTTGCTCCCCATAAATAAATCCCCTACAGGTTCACTAAACACTTAAATGCCAGTTTCCTGTAAAAAGAAAAACTGAAACACATCAGAGCTGAAAGGCCCTCCCTGGGAAAGATCAGACTGGAGCCAGCAAGCAGCTCTTTACAGAATTTTCAGTGCACTTTTCAAAAAGTTTCTTTTTCTCCTCTGAGGAAACAGTTTTATCCCCTGCTTCGGAACTCAAATCGCGTTTCCTTCTGTGGGAAAACTCATTCAAAGGTAAGAGGAGGTTTCCCACCAATTTTAATTGTGAAGAACATAAGGTGGCAAATCTACACTAAAAGTTACAACTAAGGAATACTTCCAGATTTTTACAACTAACCCCACTGCATTGCCATTTTTGTTACTACCATGGTTATTTTCTGGTGGGAGGCTGGTCTCTGACAGGCCCTGGACATAAAAAATTCACCTTGCTGGATTTAATTCTCCTCTTCTGGGTTTTGATCAACTAAAAATAATGTCTCATTATGACTGAGGCCAAATCTGGAAGAGGTTCACTTACTCTGAAAGCTCTGAAGTCCTGTGAAGAGGGTAAGACAAAGAAAGAAAACCCTACCATGCTCCATTGTCTCCATCTCCTCTCCATGAGACCTCAAAACAACACAAACTCATTTTCAAACTAGAAACAGCATTTTGTAAAGAAAAAGAAAAAAAAAAGACACTCATAATCTGTGTATGTCAAATAAATAGTACAAAATGTACAAAAAATGCAACATCTCACAGCATTGTAACTTCTGCTCATTTCAAATACAGCTTACTTCTGACACTGAGAGCTGTTCTTACACCTCTAATAACTGTTAGAGAAGACAAAGATGCCACAAAAGGGTTTTTTTTTTTTGCAGCTAGTACCTGGCAGTAATTCTTCCTAATCCTTTATTTTCACAAATGTCTGAGGCTGAATGGGCAGAGATTGCTGTCTGTTAACCTGATTTTCCTTTAATCTATTGTGATTTCCTTTCTTTGCTGGTGAGGAGTATTTATAGAAGTGCTGCTATGGGAGCTATGAAATAGGGTTGAAAAGCCAGCAAATAGTAACAGATCTTAAAAGACTTTTTTTTTTTAAAAAAAAAAACCCATTCTGTATCTGAAAGCCCCTTGAATGGGCAACATCTGAGGCTATTCTTCTCATTGAGATTTTTTCAGGTGCTGATAAAACATTTTAGAGTGATAGATGAGCCACAGGGCAAACACATCAATTGAGATAAGACTATTTAAAGCTCTAAAAACTAATAGCTGGAGAGCTGTTTCACTAATCGACCTGATATTTCCTGCCTCCAGTAGGATAATTTTAGAAAGAGACAGGCCATGTTACAGGTACTCAGGAAATCCTATCAGGATATCGTCCCCATATTCCTCACTGTCATGAGCTGAAATGTATAATTCAGTTTCCCCCCACTTTCAGACAGCAAGTAAAACAAGAAAAAAACCACCAAACCCACATCTTTATTCTTGTCCATGCCAGTTTTACCTCGGGCATTTAAAAACAACAAAATAAAGGTTTTTAATGGGGCTGATCCTAAAAAGCAAATCAGTGTGAGAAGACCAATTCGTGGAAGACCTCAGCACAAGAAATCCTCTTAGAAATCATGACTTTTGCAGCAGTGACATCAAACCAGAGCCAGGAGCAGGAGGGGAGTCCCAGGATGGCACGAACAGGAGCAGAAGGAGAAGCCAGGAGCTGTGCCTCCATTTCCTGCTGCTCAGATGGACTTTCACTGTGTTCCTTCACCACTGTGTGCATCCCATGTTGGCTCAGGGACGCAATTGTAGAGAACAGACTCAAAGCTCTGTGGAAAACTGCCAACAGATATCCCCCTTTCATTTCTTTGACATAATATTCTTCTGACTGAGAACAGCATTTGCCAGGAAAACAATAGATATGAACCTGACAGGACAGGAGTTCTTCAGAAAGCAGAGAAAGAAAAAAGGAAACAGTGCATGAAAATACATTTCACAACCTAAAAACCAGCCAGAAAGAGGTTACCTTCTCTGTTGCAGCAACTGTCACTGAGTAGTGATTAAAGCACATAAAACATTGCCTTTAATCCAAGTGAGGGAGTGAAAATTGCATATTCCCAGTCTATACAAGCAGTTGCTTTCCCAGAAGTCACTGACATGGAAAAGAGAGACCTGTCAGCGTTCTCACTGCTGTAAAACCACAGGCTGATTCTGCAAACCGTTTGCTAAAGAAATTCTCATTACTGCAGGAGAGCATGGCCTTAATTAGCACTGGTTAAATTGGGACCATTTCTTGAAGTGGTCATGTCTGAGCTGGGTACTCTCACACACAATCTAGAGACTGAGTTAGAGCAGTATTAATGCGATACAGTACATAAGCACAGCACAGTAAGGATACATTCCTGTCCCTTCTGAACACACAGAACAGGTCCTTCCCTCCCTCCTTGGGATTCCTCTTCCTCACCACTGCCAGATTACACCTCAAACCTGCTCATTCTGAATTTTTAAACTGAGTTTACACAGCAACTGTGCAACACGAGCCCATTTTTCTGATTTTTCAACCAACTTCACTGTGAGGTTAGCAGAAGAGGATCAATAACACCAGACTCAGCCTTCATTGTAAAAACGCATTTTAGTTTAAACCCACACTTAGCAGCGGCTTATTTCACTTGAAGTTGATGTTTTGTAGCTGGTTGAAAACCAGAGATCACGTTCTTCCTTCCAAGGACACCTGAGTACAGTTACTTACACACAAATCAAAATGCCATTAACACTGGTGTGCTTTCACCACAGCAGAATAACCTTTATTCTCAGGTGGGATCCAAGTATTTCAACAATGTTCACTGACAAAGGCAAGGGATGTTTCACCATGACCTACTGGGCATTTCTGGTGGAGGAGGAAGGGATGAGACATCAAAAAGTAGAAATACAATAAAATATATGTGCACATTTCCACTCCTCTCTCTCTCCCTGTACATAAAACATGTATTTCTTACACTTAAATTTTACTGCATTACTCTCTTGGCAGAGAATGGTAAAATTCCTTCTCAGCTGAGCTTTATTATTGGTTCTGTGCATATTACTGGAAATTTGGGGAGGGGGTTCTGCTTTCAAAACTGTCATGTTTAAATGCACATCTTTAATTTCAAATCCCACTTGAATGAAAAAAGCGAGCAAAATTAATTTCAGCTTCTCATTTCACAAAGGTAAACCAGCTTTGGGAGCATCACACAGTGTGAGCTCTCCCAGGAATGTGGGATTTTGCAGGAGGTGATGCAAATACGTCTTGGTTTGGGATGATCATCCTAAAACACCCAAAAAAGAGGCCAAAAAATGTGAGGGCAGCAGTTAAAATCAGCAAGTTATGTATCTGCAAGATAAGCAACGCTTAGTGTTTAAAATTAGTTATTCCCCAAATCGAGGATTTTCTCCTTTTTCATGTATTTCCACCGTCAAAAATAAAGGCCATGCCAAACACCAACTCTGCACTGTAAGTCTGGCAGAATTATCCCAGAGGAGCACAAGCTATGAAACAGATTTACTGAAATGACACCTTTTTTAATGTTTTTATTCATAACAGTATTACATGGTGTGTTACAGAAATTAATGGAAAATTTCTAAAAATTTGTTGGTTTCTGTTGTTGTTGCTGAATGCGTTACACATAAAGTTAAAAATAATGTGTCTGTATATGTTAACAAATGGTTGTTATCTGAGGTAAAGTTAAAGTAGGTTTAGAAATGTACTGCAACAGTCATTTTATCTTTCTCATCTTTATTAAAAAAATAAGTGTCAGAATGCAGAAATAAAAATGAATGAAAACCACGGAGTAAACATTTTTGCAAAGAAGGTGCCCAGTACGTAATTTAGATGAAAGGTTTCATCAGACACTTGGATGACTACGATCTATCAAAATATCTTTTCATGACAGGTAAAGATCAAGAACCTACGGGGGGGATGGTAACAGGATGGCTGGTGGGGTTCCCTGGTTTGTAAATTTAAAGTGACGAATTTAGTGCTAGTGAAGGATGAGGGATTAAACAATTGCACAAGCTGGATATTTGAGTTATCTACAATACTGGTACAGTGCAGAGGCCCTGCAGCCCTCTCAGCTCAGCATCTCAGCCACGACAAGGACAATTGTATGACAAGACAATCCAGAATCTGGTTTTATTCGCGAGCGTTGGCACAGGTAAGACAAAGGTCCGCGGTGATGGCCCAGCCGTCTCCCGGGAGAGCCGCTAAAATTCCAGCCTCGCTCCCTCGGCACCTGTTCGTATTTCCCTACAAATATGATCCTCTGAGACATCGATCTCTTCTCTCCTCTGTGTTTCACCCCACAACTGGAAATGCACTGACGACACTAAACCTCCAATGTCTGTGATGAACCAAAACTGGCTTTGTGGTTCCTTGTGCAGGACAAAACCCAAAAAAAATGCCGCTGAGGAAGAAAGTAGCACCACTGTGCAAATTAGGAAAATATTCTGACAGAAATGTCCTTTAGAAACACTTTTACCTCTGCTTTTAATCCTGAAACACTCAATTCACCAAGATTTAAATTATCTCCTCCAGTTAGAAACCTTGATCTTCCAATGGGAAAATAAGATTTGCTACAAAGCTGTTTGCACATGACTAAGGAACAAGCATCAAATGACCGTGGATGGGGATACAATTCTCTTCTCAGCAGGTTCGTTAGGTCTATTCACAGCTAATTTCTCATTCACATACATTCTGCAACGCACATTTCTCTAATTCCTCTAATTCAAAATAAAAGAATGGGATCGTGTTGTGAGATTTGGTTGCACATACCAACAATCGCCACCCCAGTTATTCTGCCTTCTAAACCATTTTTAGCTTATAACAGAGATGAAAGAAAGTAAAACATTTATAACTCCAGGCCTATTTTAATCATGACAAAAATGTAAATCCTAGTGTGTCAATTTAAAAACAAAATCTGCACAATAACCCTAAAAACTGATTAATCTTTTGATTTCTTTAACCTTTTTTCCTTTTTCTATTTTTCTTTTTTTTTCTTCTTTTTTTTTTCTTTTTAGTGTTAAACCACTAAATTCAATATACTGTAACTGCATAGGAACATCAGGAAAACACATTTGACCTGTATAACAATTCTCTGTAGGGCAAAAATATATAGATTCTTTATGAAAATCATGTGCTAAACATATGAACCCAAACACTGCACTTTTTGCTTCATAAATGTAAAAAAAGGAAGTTTTCAACTCTTTTTGTTCTGCGTGTAAACGGTTGGATGACTTCTCTGCAGAGGTTCAAAGGAATGTCAATGGAAAGTGATCTCTTGTAAGTGGAATTATGTCCGTGTGATAACGCTAGACCATAAAATCATGTGTTCCCATTAATTTCACTAGTTGCTGACAAGCTGACTGCTTTTGGCAAATGCACTTGAGCTTCAGCCCATTATTGTTAAGCATGTGAAAAAACGTGTGATGTGAGAACCACAAACTGGGTTTGCCACACCTCCCAAGCACTGCAACTTGCTACCTTCTCTACTGTGTAATGGCATTAGTAAAAGAATTTTCATAACATTTATATTTACAAAAAAACCTGGCAATTTTCATTCGAACTCCTTAAAGCCATTTCCCCTTAAACATTTAAAGAGTTTAACAGTAAGATTTTTTTTTCAAGTTATAAAATAAAAATCCCATTTGATTTTTTTCTGATGTACAAAAAGTGATAAAGATGAACAATTTTGATCACAGAGTCAGTTTGTTATTCCAAAATCCATGCCGTCCTTGTCCCATTTGTCAAGTCCGCTTCATCCAAACTCCTAAACCAGAAGCATACCAGTATTATTTGGCAAATGATTTTTTTTTTTTCATCAAAAATGGCACACAGAGAAGAAAACACTTGTCTGCATAGCATTACAGCAGCAAGATACTGAAGAAATAAAAATATTCCTTTTCTGCACTTTTTTTAGAGTTTCCTAGGACATACTGACTCTCTTGTCTTTCCTCAGTGGGACTCGATGTCCTTTCTCTACCCACAACATGAGTATTCCAACAGAAAGCAGCATTTCTTCCTCATGATGTGCTAGAACTTAAAGGTCCATTTGGCAACATTTTCAGTCAGGATGGATAAACAACCGAGTTCTATTCTGTGGTTTCAAGTTGGGAATCATTTCCGCAGGAGGCGTTTCGCTGTTCGATCTGTCACTCATAGAAAACTATGGAGTAAGAAATAAAAAAGAAAAAAAAAAAAAGAAGAAAAAAAATGACACCACCAGTATTTTGTTGTTGTTGTTTAAATATGTCTACATAGGGGAAAAAAAAGGGTCAGGATCAGCCTGATGTAAATGACGATGAAAAACATGTCACCGTGACATAAAAAGTGCCGAGTCGTGCACCAAAGGCTGTTGAATGATAATGCCACTGCTACATACAGACTCTGCTTTTTGCTCAAGAGAAATAAAAGGAATGTCTAACACCCAATAAATTTCAGATGCTTGTTATTTATAGGTGGCACACAGAAGGTGACAAATGTTTAAAAGAAGACCGAGGAGTAAGATTTCCTAGTCTGGATACCCACCACTTGTGGGGATGGGGCTGCACTCGTGGTATGAGAAAGCAGGGAGAGTTTTTGTTTTGTGCTGCCATAGGAATCTGCCATTGGTTGCCAAAAAAACACATCAGGAACACTCGTAGAGCCAGTCCAGGAGGGCAATCTCTCTCCTTGTCAGACAAAATCAATCGGAAAAAAGCGTGAAAGCCAAAGGCCCGCCAGGTTGTTGGGTTTCGTTTGAGTCTTGGAGCACCACAAGCCTGTAACAATGCTATTTCTTAGGTCTGTTAATCTGCGCGTAGAGAGGTTCTGCTTCCTGGGGATAACAAAAATAAAATGAGCAGAGATGTCTCCAGACAGCATTTTCAGAACATTTTTACAACATCTGCTTCAGAACAGCGATACCTTGCGAGACAAAACCCACAGGAAGTGTTTGCTTTCTGTGCTGCCTCCAGCAATCATGGCACCCCAGTTGAGTGGTGAAGAAAATGGGAATTATTTCAGAAAATAAATGTTTACTGCCCATTTCCTCTTCCAGCACGGCCATGCACTGATCCTCGCTGCTGGGCATACGAAGAAATGAAATGATAATTTACAGGCCTGGATGTTTGGAAGTTCAGAGGCCGGAACTGCAGCCCGTGTACAAGGCTGAGACCCACCTCAGCAGCACAACAGCGAAACATAACTGTGGGTTTTGCACAGCTCAGGAGAAAACCACTTGCAAACAGAAACTGCCACGGAAAGCTGAGCTAACGAAGCTGTGATGGGATTTGAAACAACAACACGAGCGGCCCATGAAGAACAGGAGCGCCAGCCCTTCGCAGTTTGATTAGAGTCTGTAGAACCATTAGTACAATTGTTACAGCTGGGAGGAAAGCGTGTCAGCTTGTTAACAGATACTTTCTTGGGAATTTCCTGGATGTGGGAGGGGGGAAAAGCTGCCATGTTCTTCAGCTGTTGCTTCGTAGCTGACACACCCTGTGCTTTCTTAACACTTTGTTCATCTCGGCTGCGGTGGGAAGCAAACCATCCGTGGACCCTGGAATCCATTCTATTTCATTTCCAGAAACTAATTTATTAAACTAAGAATGACATGTAAAAAAGGAACAAGACAGGCAGAAAGGCTAATTAATGCCATACTGCATTAACTCTCCACAGCTTGATAAATATTCAAATACCACGCCACGACATTGAATTTAACCAAGTTAGAATCAACTCGGGTTACAGCAGCATTGGCAGGAGCTGACTTTGAGCAAAAAAACCCCTCAGATGGTTGGCAAATCACTGGGCACTGAGGAGCACAGACAGGTCTGCCAGAGGATGGCCCAGGATTTTAATCACTGTTTATCGAAATGCTGCTGGGGATGAGGAGAACAGCCCGAAGGTGGATCCGCAGGGTGCTCAGGGTGCCTGGCCAGTGCTCCAGGCTCTGCCCCATCCCAGAGCCCTGTTCTGCCTCAGAGTGCAGGAGCACGCAACAAATCCAAAATATGACCTGTTTCCTCCATGCCAAAGAAAAAAAAAAAAAAATCCCTGAATCTTATTCCCTGAATCTGCTGCATTCCTGGAGCTTGCAGGGACCCTGTTTCCCCACCTCCTGCCCACACGAAGCCCTGAGTACACTACGAGCACTATGAGAGGGTGAGAGAAATCCTCTGGAATGATTAAATAAACGCTGCTGAAATCATGCCCAGCAAGAAGCAAATACATTTTGTGACCTTGAAAAACTGAAGGTAATCAAAGGAGATGACTGAGAGCAAATAAGTGCTTTTCACACACTGTGAGTTAAGTCTACCTATGCCAATTTTCACGTGCAGGCTTGAAGCTGGCAGAATGATCTATCACAGCTAGTTCAGAGAAAATCTGTACTAATTAATGTGTGAACCTGACACACACCAGGCCATTCTTCAGGCAGTTGCTGAACCTGAGGTGATTGCAAAGGGAAGTGAAAAGGAAGGAGGAGAAGAAAAGGAGAGGGAGGGAGAACATCCCTTTGGAACAAAAGATGTCAGTTTTTCAAATGCCTTCAGGGAAAAAAAGAGCTTTTCAGAATGTCAAGTCTGCTTGTTAGAGCTGTCCTCAAATATCCTTCAGATATGCAGATGTGCTGAAGTAACAGGTGTCCTAAAGTGCCACTGGACTCCACACCCTTGAAGAGGAGGAGGAGGAGGAGCTTCTCAGCAGCANGAGGAGGAGCTCCTCCTCCTCCTCCTCGGCAGCAGCACTTCCAGCAACACATGAAGCAGTTTTTACAAGGAGAAACTTCTTTGATTCCTACCAAACACTTATCTGCACAAACACCTGATGTGGCAAAGGCCTGCATTTCTCACTGATTTGAATAATTTCTCTTCCAGCAGACCAGAGCATTTTGCTTGAAAAGTGTGCTCTTACTTCTTCCTTTCAGTTGATTTCACCCTTCAGATGCCTAAACGAGAAATTAATTGCAGTAATTGTGTGCAGTCTTCCCAGTCAAAAGGTTTTGGTCAATGCCTGAGATTTGTTTCCTAGTATTATTTTGAGTTAATTCAAGCAGGCTTTTAGCCCAACAATGCAAATGGTGTCTGTAAAATACTGATACTCAACAGGGCAAAAGAGAACATAAAGGGAAAAGAAAGAGGCAAAAGGAGAGTTGAGTGCTGCTGACTTCATGGAAAGCTCCTCTCACAGTGCCAGGCACTATTTTGGAGGGTCTTGAAAGCAGAAATACCAGCCTCCTTTTTTAACATAATCCACACAAAAGTCACAGGGCATGTCATGTAAAGGCAGGTGAGCATTAGCTCTTGTCACAGCATCTCACCAGCATTTTCTGCCTTCTACCACTGCATTTGGAACAGACGCAGAGGGAAGGAAAGGAAAGAACTGGTCCTTGTCAGAACAAACAGAGAGGAACAAATGGAACAGCAGATGAAGCTTCTAATTCACATAAACCCCTCGAATCTTACAGTGTCTTCCTTGCTGAACATCACTTCTGATGTGCTTTCATCAACCCACACGGAGAAACCAAGACAAAATCTGGAAGCATATTTTTTTTCTGCTGCTGTATTCCAGAAATAATTCACGCTGCAAATCAGTTTATTCTTCCCATTTTAAGGAGGACAAGACAGCAGCAAACAGCATTTCTGGTGTAGCCCACTACTGTGTGAGGCGTGCTAGTGCTTTAGAATAACATTATGCTAATACTAGGAGTAAATTTGCATCCCATTTGAAGATATTAACACCTGCTCCCCAGCAGAACTAATCACTGGAGAGCATCCCCTGAAAGACTCGGCACCTACTCGGGTTTGCAGGGGCAAACTCACTCACAAAACACGACTGTGGGTTAGGAAGAAACCATTTTTACCCTGGCAGCCCTTTGATCACTGCGAGGCACCTGCTCCGCGCGGAGCTGCAGGCAAGATGTTCTCAATTGTCGAGGTGAGGCCCGCACAGATCTCCGTGCCCTTTACAGCAGGTTCTCAGCGCCAGTTTTACTCCTGGCTGACTGATCAGAAAGGGCAGGCTCAAACGATTCGGAGTTTCATGAAATAAGTGTGCTGGAGAGCCACGCAAAATGAGCGGCTTGTGCTGGGGATGCAAGTGAAGGGGGTGGGAGTGCGAAGCGCCGCCTCTGCTTTTTGCATGCTGACCTGGCAAAGCAGGACAGAGTAAAGTTGGCAGGCAGGGTTCAAATTAAATATCTTTGGTGATGAGACAGGTCACTGCTATTGCCTCCTTAACACTCAGTTTTAATTTATTATTTATTATTACTTACTAATATTTGGTTATTTTTCTTACAGCCTCCATTAGCAGCATAAATACAGCAACCTTCTAGCTCAGGATTATGCCTGGAGAGTGCCTCTGTTCTTACTTCAAATCTACCTAGGAATATTTCCTAGTCTCAAATACCCAGTTTAATTATTAGCACTCTAAAAATCTCTGTCATTTTAGTAGCAAGATGGATGCTGTACACCCATGAAATGAAAAAGCAATGACAACTACTTAGAAAGATGAACCTGCTCCATATCTTGGTCCTGATATAAAAATGAACTGCAGCCAAGAAATACTGATTATTTCTGGGCCCCTCTCCCAAAACAGTAGCCACACAATTATTTCCATCTACAGATCTGTCATCCACATATCCTTCCATCTACATATCTGTCAATTCTCCTTCATAACATTTGAACCTAATGGCCAATTTGAAGCAAATTGTTCAGAAGTCTCAAAGATGCTGAATTTTCACGAGTAGATTTTTAAAATCAGTTGTCGTGCAGAAGACAGGGAACTTTTAAATGACCTCATCACAGAGGAAGTGAGGAGTGCTTGTCCCTAAATTGAACTGTTGGGCTGCAAATCAGCAAGAACACAGCTCTAGACAAGCTACAAAAAAGAAGTTGGAGAAAGGGTAGGGTACAAGGCTACCTCTTGGGCTTGGTGACACTGAAGAGGTGAGAAGCCTTTGTATGAGCTGGTCACATGAAAATGGGCAGCTTGAAGGCGATGGCAGCAGCAGAGATGAAGGCAAATCTGCAAATACCCCCGTTCACAGAGCAGCCTGAATTGCTCTGCTCATGCCCCTCCATACTTCCTGGGAAATATGAACAACTGACCAAGTAGGAGACCTGAAATGTCAATTTTAGGATCTCTCTGGAGTGAAGCAGTACCTCCCAAACTGTGAACCCCTTCCAAAGACACAACACTGCTTCTCTGAGGTTCCCAGTCCTGCTCAGCGCTGTGTCTCTAGCTTGAGAATGACAGCTTTAGAGCCTATGGCAAGAACAGGTCACCTGTAATTAGGAATTTCTCTTTGGATTTTATCCAGCTCCTATTGAGCCAGGTGAAGGACTGGAACAGGTCCTGCAAATATAGCCTTTAGTATTTTGAGCCCATTCAGAGTCCTGGTTCAACAGAAAAGGGGCAGAAGGAAGAGGAGGATGCAGAATCAGCTTGACATTCCCTCCCAAGGCTCACCAAGCCCCCAGGTAACCCAAGACTTTGCCCGTAAGTTGCTGTTTTCTCTCCACTTCCTAAAACCAGCCCAAATAAACAGCTACAGCAGCCCATCCTGAAGCTGACTAAGATTTTTAGGAACTTTTATCACCAAGCACAGCACTTGCTCCAAGATGGATGATGGCAGCAGGCCACTGAAGCACCACCAAAAGTTGATAGACAAATATTCTAATGAACCGTTGCTCTCCTGACAGTGCTGATGGCATCGTGAAGGGTGTGACACATTTTGAGGGCTCCTAATTGTCTGCACACATTTCTCAGAACAACTAAACAATTTTTTTCAGGGAGATACGCTCTAGCCACAAATGTTTTGAAGGTTTCTTGAGAATCTCTCATGAATGATTGCCAGTGCAAGTTTTGAGCTGGGCAGCAGCTCAATGGAGCTGCGTTTGTTCCTCTGTTCGAACTCCCTGCTTTAATGTAAAATGTCAATAATAAGAAATGTTTAACACATTTGGTCGGATCACAGCTAGAAACAGTTCTCTCCCTCTCTCTCCTTTCACCACAGTTACTCCCCACACAATCTAAAGACAGCAGTAGGGATCAAACATAAATCATCTGAAGATGGCAGTCATCTTATTCTGTATCCTCTCCACCTCTTCTGGAAAATCACTATCCATCCTCAATGCCATGCATGAACAAAGGGAAAACAACCACATACAATGAACAGCTCTGCAAAGAGTTAATCTTATTTCACCTGTGGAAGTTGGGCCTTTCTGCTTCTTATCTTCAATCAGAAAGGGACAAATATGTAATACATCCATAAAATGTCACATTTACCTACTTAGAGCTCATAGCTATTTCTGGAAGGGTGACTTCTAGAGTAGCTGCTGGAAGGATGAGAATTTTGAGAGTTGTAGTTGAAGATTGCAAAAGGAAGAGAGGAAAAATAGGAGAAAAGAAGATCATAACTAGATGATAATACAGACTATCAGAAGGAATCAAAAAACCAAATTGCTGTGGCACCTTGAAAGATCAGGGTACAAAATCCAGGCAGGTGGGTATTCTGACTACATCAAGATAAATAAAGATATTGTATGGGCAGAGCTGATTTCAGAGATGCTGCGAACAGACAGATTTGACATTTCTGCACACAATGCTCTGTTCCTGAGAAGTCCATTCAGCTGAGTTGTTACTGTGCTGTTCTTGGGTAAGAACCATGTTCTAAAGAGCAAAGTAATCTCCCATCTAAGCCACAAAAGTGGCTTTTATGCAGACTGTGATTCTTTTGCATGACATGTTTCTCCCCATTAAGTTTCTCTCCGAATGCAGAGCTCAATACACAACTCCATAGTAAGTCCTGAATTGCTAATTTTCCATGGAGATTAGACTTCCCGTTGCTCTGACGATACCAGGCTTCAGAATTAGATGGGCTGGCTTTGGGAAGTGGATTTCCTATGGACTGCTGCTGAATGGCTCTGCACACAGGCACAATGATATTAGTGGAGCTTCACTGGAGAGAAGCTTTCTTTTTTGTTCAGCTTCCTGTTCCTGCCTACAGCTTTTAGGAATTACTGTAATACGATCATCAGGAACATTAGTTAACACTTCTCAGAACATATTTCTGAGAATTATACATATTTGATGCAAGGCTCTACAGGGATTAACAAAAATGCAGCAAAACCATATGCACTCACTGGTAATACACTGTCCTGGTAGCTCTGAAAATGAGAACCACCCTGACTGTGATAAACCATAATAAACAAATGTATGTGGGTTTCCAGAGTGTGGGACTCAGATAAAGGGCAAATCCTCTTTCGTGATGCAAGGAAGAACTCTTGGAGTGGTCTGAAGTCGGAATAGCTGGGGATGTCAGTGCTGGCCAAGGTCAGGCAAAGGCACAGCCAAATTATTATGTGGCACCATCCATCTGCAGCAGCAGCTCTCACTGGAGTAAATAATGAATGTTCTTGCAGGAGCAGCTCATCCCAGCTGGACTTTCTCCTTACACTGTCACTTCTAGACTCAAGGAGACACAAAGCTTAATGCCATTTTTGCTGCAGCCCCCAGGAGCTGAGCATGGGTGAAGCTACAGAAGGGGGAGATGACCTCTGACAGCACCACATATTATTAAGAGAGAATCTCATTATTCCCAAGTGGATCAAAGCTAAGTTGCTGTAAGGTTTTTTAAAATCATACATAATGCACAAAGTAAACTGACTCCTAATGAAACTATTAATTTTGAATTGAAACTAAACTGAGGATGGGTAAGTCACTGGCAAAGCCAGTGCAATTTCTGTACAAAAATGGGAAGGGTTCTCCCACTGCTCTGGATTTGCTCCAGGAGCTTTGTGCTGGAGCACAGAAGCCGTATCAGATCATGTATTTGGGCAATACCAAACAGGAGCGGCAGACGGGGAGAAGATAATGAAACATATTCTTCAAACAGCAACACTAGAGAGTATTTGGATGGAATAACAACGCTCAGCACTCATAAAACTTTGTAGCTTCACTGTCTTTCTGGCAAAACATATTTACTGTATTGAAACAAATCACAGAACGTTCACAGGCAGCCACATTTTCTACGTGTTCTGTAACACAAAAGATGAAAAGATCATCTTTCCCGTCTGTCTGGGTTTAAATGACTTACATTGATGAATAATTTTTAAAACATCAGTATGCCAATGGTAATATGAATGATGATAATTTTCAGATGTTTTTAATTTGCAGTTGGAGATAAAAATACACAAACCCATTTCAATATTTTTTACATGCAGATAATAAACGTGCTTCTTCTACTGATTATCCCATTGATTTAGGGTAGAGACATTCATGTATCATTACATAATTTTATTTAATGATTGTTATGTCTATGGGTAAGATGTCTTATTCCATTTAATACGTTACATCTGACTGAAGGCCAGGGTGGTTTTGATAAAAAAAATGCTCTGCCTAATACATTGTTAGTAATGGCTCAGTTTCCCTATTTGCCCTTAGAATTTGAACACAAAGTAAAATAATTCTACATTTCTTTAAAGCATGCAGGCAGCTGAAACACAAGCATTTGCATAAGCTGCAACACTCAGTGAATGGCAAAAGCCATGCAAACCACCAAGCACGAGGAGTACACTGTGGAGGATGGAGAGGCACAACGGAAGAGATGAAAAGGAAAAAAATAAACCATGCATCCACGAAAGCAATGGCAGGCACTGGTGGAAGAGTAAGTGAACACCTCAAGGTGTAGAGAAAAAAAGGACAGATACCTACCCCAACCTGTGCTATCTAGCTACCGACCTGTGGACTTATAGTATCACCAGTTGGCTCACCAAAGGGATCACTGTTGGAGGAGGCCTGAGACCCATCAGGCTAGAATACAAGAACATAACACCTTTTTTTCTCAACAATAGAAAGTGAAAAGTCAACACGAGGTTATTTTCATGCTGTGGGCATAACAAGTACATCCTATCTCATGAAAACCAGAGAGTGAGACCTCGCCGCTGCTCCGCTCTCAAAAGCCGTAGCGGTTTCCTACAGCTGCTGCAGGCAGCAAAGGACCTCACCAGTTCCTGCTGGAGCCCAGGCAGGAGCTGCCACAGACTTCAGAAGGTCCTGGGTCAGGCCAACCAGAACTGCAAAAGGCCTTGAAAGCCATGTGAAACAGAAAGAGTCCGAGCTTGGGTTATTTTGCACTTTTTGTTGTACCAATCCCCTCTTGCCTTTGGCTCACTCGGGCTCCTACCTCCCTAAGGCACCTGGTGATTTACAGTCATTGCTTGGATAACATTTCTTGCTTTGGTCCATAAAGGCAAAGAAACCACATACTGAGGGCCAGAACACTGAGGAATGTAGCTAGGCAAGCAACTGGGATGCAAGAATGTGCAAGACAACATCAACCATCATCTTTTAACACACCAACTCTCACATCTTTCTCTGCAGCCTCAGCATGTTCGTTGTTTTACCCCAGACTTCCTTACCATGAGCAAAGTGAACGCTGGTGTGCTACAAAGGACCCTGGGTACAGCTAACATGTACAACCTGGCATGTGAACTCTGAGTTTGCTTCCTTGTATGTGGTGTTAGTGCACATCAGCAGAAAGGTCGTGCTATCAGCTGTCAAACCCAAAGCAGGACGGGAATTCTAGCTGCAGCTCCCCCCTAAGCACCACCCAGCCCTACTGGCAGAGTTATTTCTGACACTACAGAACAACATTTCATTAGCTGCTGTCTTATCTAGCTAAGAGGAGACAATGAGGATTTAGAAACCTTGTTGCTACTCACAGCCTCTGGCTCCTCACTTTTGCTTGGGCTTTCAAACCCCTCTTCAAAGAGGTCGTCTGCAGCAGGGTCACTCGTATGAGATGCTGATGATTTTGATGGAGAACTCTGTCTGGGTGCAGGGGTTGGAGCTAAACAAGGATTAAGGTAACAGAAACAATTATTCTGTTGGTTTCTTCAAAAAGACACTGCAGGACAAAATTTGCTCATGCTTTTACATCCCTCAACTTTTACCACCCCTGAGAATAATTTTTTAACGAGGAGCTGCACGAGGTAAATTCGGGCACAGTCGTCATTATCAATCCCATGTGTTTGATCTCATTTAGCAACTTCCAAATTAAGTTTGGCTGCATCTGGCCTGTGTCTTTATGAACCTGGGAGACACCACTACACCACATTAGGAACGTGTGAGTTGCCTGCCCTGTGGCAGGTAAGAGAAACAGGTCTCTGACTGACCCCTGGTGAATCGCATTAATTCCTCTTTTCAGCAATCAGCAAAAACCCCCATTGCCATGCTATGAACACTGTAAGCTTATTTTACAGCTTCAGTGATCAAAACATCAAGTTATTAAAATAAATACCCATCCTCTAATTTCTGCAAAGTGTGGACGGGACGTAAGTGAAACCAGTTGTAAGGCTGAATGTCAGGGGCATCTGCCACCCAGCTTGCATGTCCCAACCACAAAACTTGCATTACTGTCTTAGAAATTCAATTTCAGACTGTAGCTATCTGGGCTGTTCATTTCTATGGCCTCTGAAATTTCTCTCTGATACTTTCCTTCATGGCTGGAACACATTTCTTAACCCAGACCATGCATGAAGGTTCTCAGTACATATCTGTGTTGGAATTTAAAAAGAGAAAGGAGCACTTTCAGGAGCAGTCATGTCCGAGGAAAGGGACGGCTGAAAGCGCATGAATACTCACGTGAATTTGTGGATGGTGTCGTGGAAGTCACAGGAGTCAAATTTAACTGAGAGATGTCAAAGTCATCACAATCATCTGCTTCCTGTGCCATCCCAACTTTGTTAAAGTAACTTGAGAAGGCCTCTGAGGTACAACTGAGGGAAGGCTGATCTGGTTTTCTTGATGGCACTGGTGGAGGCTGAGCCATCTGGAAATCTTTAAACATTTCTTTTCCCATTTTCTGTCTGGGCCTGTCTGTCTGCGGACTCGATCTGTTGGAATCGCTCGTGGGTGGAACGGTGGCTATAGGAGCAATGGTACCTTGAAACATGGCTGCTTGTAAAGGCAAAACAGTTTGTGTTGGCATGAAGGCAGTTGGCTGGAACTGGCCAGCCACGGATGGCCACGGCTGCTGGGTGGGAGGAAAGATCCCGGGCTGGCCCCACGCGATGGGCTGTCCTCCCTGCATCACCTGAGCAACTGGAGGCTGAGCACCCATGGCCAACTGCTGTTGAACAAGTGGTTGCTGTCCCCAGAAGGAGGGCAGGACAGCTCCCATGGCAACATAACCTTCGGGGAATAAACAGAGCAGGAGGGGGGAAACAAACGAGATGGAAGACTTTAATGCTGCTGTCAACAGCACGTGGGAAAAGAGACACAACAAATCAGAAATGTGCGAAGCTGCACCACCGATCCCAGAGCTGCAGCACACTTGGAAAGAAAACTGAAAATGTGGCTGAACTCACATCACTGAACAAATACTCATAGGCAGAACCACAGGCTGGTGGACTCTGCAAAGCAATCGTCTCGAACTGCATCATAATGCTACTACTACTACTACTACAAAATTCCAGCCCAGATGATTTCAGATTAAAACCCTCACACTTGGTTATTACCCAATTACTTGAGAACATCAAAAAGATCTTGAGCTTCTGCTGCACTAAATACCTATTAACAACAAACCGCTTCAGGTATTAGGCTGACATAACCCCCTCCAGTTGAGGAGGAAATTAAAGATTTAAACTAAAATTATAATTGCTTCCTGTCAGACCTGAAGCCTCCTTTAACGCTACCAAGAGTTTCACTGTGTAGGAATTACAGGATCAGATTCTTTTTTATTTACAACCAGAACAAAAATGCTCTGAAACTAAAACTCCTGTAAAAAATTTTACAAATTAAACTGCCTAATATAATTATGTTCCACTGATAGAAGTACTGTGCTTTACAGATACGATGTTTCACATTTAAATTCAATACTTACCACTAATACTTTGCATAATGTAACTTCTCTTTCAATTTTAATACTGCTATAGATTTAAAACTCTTGTTTCTAACCTGAGTGTTTCCTGTACCTTTTCCTCTTAGCTTTATTTCTAGGCTGTTTTGTAATCATAAAAGGTAAGGGTGGCTGCTATATTGTGAAGGGAAAAGCCCAAAACCCAATCAAATTAAAAAAGAAGGAACTGGACTTTGAGAGCCCAAATTCCTGAGTGATGAAAGGAGCAGTAGCTCAGATACATTTCTGCTCCAAGAGATGTCCAGGATGGATTCTCCAGATGCCCTTTGATCTCGCTCCTGCTGTGACCTCTTCCCACCAGTGAGGGTTTCCACCTGACATTATCCCCAAACACTTCACTGCCACTGTAACCCTTCTGAGGTGCAGTGGCTGATCTGCTGCCACCAAAGGAGTTAACCAATTAGAAAGTCACTGCTGAGTGGTTCAGAGCACTCCTCCTCCTCCTCCTCCTCCTTTCTCTTCCTAAGTGGGGCTGAGAGATCAGCAATCAAACCACAGTGTCTGTGCAGAATGCGCCCAGCCTTTGAATTCTGAGCACTCTGAGGAACACAGGGAAGTCTAAAGGACATTCCAGGATTTGACAAAGTGGAATATCTTTGTCGTGCAATCAAATTCTCGCTGTTTACTGAAGACAGCAGAGGATATTCACTGCTACCACAGACCCCCCAAATCTAAACTAAATGCTGTTTCCTCTCTTGCTACTGTACCTAGAAGCTGTGTTATCCAGATGGCTGAACTATGCTTGAACTCCCAGTGACTTTTTTGGCTTTTGCTTTAGAAAATGTAGGCAAATTCAAACTGATGTACTCCCTGCTTGTTAAAGACTTGCTTTGCCTTGCCCTGAAGCACTGACCTCAAAAGCCTTCCCCACTTCCACCTTGCTAAAATCAGTGCCCTGAGTACTGAAATGCAAACCAGAGCTGGGCACTGATCCCCAAATCTGAGTCAGGCCTGTAATTGCAGCACATCTCTTACCTGAGGGTACGGCAGCAGTGCTGAAAGGTACAGAACCAAACATGTCTGTACTAGCAGGAAGTGACTGGGATGAAGATGGGATAAAGGCATCACCTGGAGTAGCAGGAGTCTGTAAGAAGACAGGGATAAAACACGAGGGTGACCTATCAGCTGCAGCTGCTGCTGCACATTGTTGTCACATCACCTGTAACTCTAAACATCCAGATTTGGAGTGAAGAATGAGAAAGAGAAAAGCATGGAAATATGTAGAAGGAAAGAAGCAACAGAAATAGAAGTATTAAAATTTGCTGAGGATGAGAGAAAAAGAAATGGAGATAAATTCTATCAAAGGAAAAAAAAATCAAGGTGCAATTTGCCTGGAATACATCACATGCAAAATAGTGCCGTAATTTCTTTCTCCAGAACATACAGACTTCTAATTTTAGATGTTAGGTGACAACCAGGAAATGCAGTGACCAAGGCACTAACTTTAGAAACAGTTAAGGTAAATGAAGTAACTGCAGGATTTATGGAAAAATGAGTAAGTATTGCTTCTAAATAACCAACAGGACCAGAACCATAGGCCTACATTAAAGGAGAAGCCAAATCCAGTTGAGTAAGCTGAGGATAAGAAGACAGGGCTTTGAACATCTAGTCCCAGACATGATCCAGAACACCTTGGAGATCTGAGGCTCCTGACCTCACAGCACCTGAGTTTTCTCAGTATATTCACACTGCCCTACGGCTTAATGTAAGGCTCAAAAGCTTTACAGGAAAATTATTGTTTTGTCATTTTATAATGCTGAAAAACACATTGAGGAAATTTTCTTTGCCCTTAAAATACATCCAGTCCTTTCTCTCTCTCTTTTTACTGTTTTGCCTTCCCTCCTTTAACAGCAGTTCTGGGATCTGCGCTTGGTGGATCCAGAGACACGAAATATGAGGCTGTAACTGGATCTTCTGCAGTGCAGTGAAGCATCTCCCTCTGACAAACACCAGGGAAGCAGATCTGCAGCTCAGGCTGCACCCTGTGTGACACCCAACACTAGAGCAGAAAAATAAAAATTGAAGGACTTTTTGCACATCGTCGTGAAGCAGGGACTGCACATTTAATTTGTTTCACTTTTATATTCCTTCAGCCTAAAAACTACTTTGAAATTCTCCCCACTGGAACAGCTCAGGACACAAATTGTACACGTGCTCAATAAATGTGCTGGAAATAGCATGTAGGGACAAACACGGTGCAGCTGCTCTGGGTACTCACTGGGGGAGAGGTTACATCAGGAGGAGTGGACATGTCCCCAAAAAGCTCTAGTTGGGTAACAGCCTGTAAAGAGAAAAAACCGAAAAATTCCATTTATCTTTTGAGGCGAAGAAACTGTGAGTTAAGTAGTTACAACTTGTAAAGTTATCTGGTAACAGCAAACAAGATAAACCTCCCCAAAGTCCTGCAGGCTTCAACTGTGAAGTCCCACATGGAGGAAGCACACAAGCCCAAGCTGTGGGATTTTAATATTGCTGATGGACCCAAACAGCCAAGAACTGGCTATAAAACAATTCTGTAGGGAATTCTCCAAAATGAAAAAAAAAATGAATAAAACATGAAACAACTATCTAGAACAGGACTGGATGCATTACTGCTCTGCCTTTAACATCAGTGAGCTCCGAGCATGATTTATGGCAAATCCCTTTCCCTGGCTCCTTTTCTAAACCCACAATTCAAGGTCTTAAAGCATGGCAGCAGCACGTGGAGTGCCAAAAGGATACAGCATGGAAGGGCTTTTAAAGAGCTGCCTGATTTCCCTCTGCCCCTGGGACAGGTGTGACCCGGATAAGTGGACTTGAAGGAGGATGCACAACTGGGTTATTGCAAGTTTGTGGCTCTACATTTAATTCTTGTTAGAAATATTTCTTCAGGATGCCCTTCACTGGGAGCTCAAAACAGGTCACCCATGCAGGCCTGGCTAACTGGACCAGAAGAGAAAACACACTTTATTATGAGAAGTAACTTGAGTGGCTGCATAATCAAAGCTCCTTCACGTGTTCCAGAACAAATTTATTCCCTTCCACCCACCTGCAAGTGAGTTCAGCTGGAGTTCAGGGATGTTAGAGCATAGATCCCTCAGAGCTCCTCAGGAAACCTAAATCCCATCCACCATCCTTATCAGGGTGGTTATACTGGAAAGCTTTGGTGGGAACTCAGAATTTCCCCTTCTCCACTACCTTTCTTACTGGTTTTCCCAGTATCACACCCAATCACACCCATAAAATGTGGGAAGCCACAATTCTCATTCTGAACAAGATTTAATGCAAATCTTAATTTAGCTCATTGCATCTCCTCCCCATCTTGGGCACACAAACCTTGAATCTTCCTATCACACAGACAGGTTTGACATTCAGTTGAGTCTTGTCCTGCAAAAGCAGCCCCTGAGCGCTCTGGACAGTAACCAAACTGGCAGGTCAGGCTTTACAACCTTCCAAGAGGCCAAGATCGCCCCAAGATTTTTTCCTGCCTCCAACCTTCCATTACAAATGATCCCTTAAGGAGTAAGACTGCACCTATCAAAAGCTTCTACATTTTTTTTCAATCCAGTCTCTGTTCCCACACGTAAAAGCAACACCACAATCACTTAGACCTGGAATTTGTCTAAGCTGCTCAGATGATTCTCAGCTTCTTGTCTAACGATGTACCCAGGGATGAATTATCTCACATTTTCTCACATCATGTCTTATATTAAAAAGATCACATTGCTTTAGTGCTATGACAATGCATTTTCTCCTTATGGGCTTATATATTGCTTTTAAGTATCTGCATGGAAATGCAGAAGGGAAAAAGAGGGAAAGGCACATTTTCTTCAGGGTACACCAATTCTAGTGCTCTGTACTAAGATACTGCCAGGAACAGCTTCTGAAAAAAATCCCAAACAAGCAACAAACCCAGCCTAAGTCCCTTCTGCAGTGTGCACAAACACATTAGGCAAGGGTTGTTAAAATGCCCAGGAAAGTGGGAATAATGACAACAGCAGCACTCATTTGGAAATCACTTCGAGCCTCCTGTAGGCACTACTGACTCAAGAGGTGTCAGGTGACACTGAAACACTCCAAGAGCCACTTTCTTCTCATCTCTCCAAACTGCTTGTTTACCACCACCCCAAACCTGCCCTTTTTCTGCCCCCCATTGTGAACTATTCATTGTTTGCTCCTAAGGAACACTTGTGTCCCTTCCGTGAGCAAAAGCTCCCCTGTGCCTCCACCCAGCGTGAGGGAGCAGAGCAAGCCAGGGAGGATGGGAAAGGGCAGGGTACACACAGCTGTGTGCAAAGCTATACACTTTTTTTTGTGGAAAAAATATTATAGGTTCCACAGGAATACTGGAAATTGATAGTCAGTATACTTTTGAACTCTGGATTATATGACATGCATTTGAAAGGTGGTAACTCAGATCCCCGGGCCTCCATACTCCTGGATAATGGGAATAGTAATACTCTTCAGAGTGCTTCAAGGTGATGGATCTTTGGATACTCTTCACAGATATAATTCTGTTAAAGCTCTGCAGACACATTTCTAAACAGGCAGCTGGAGAGAGTGATAGGAAAGTCAACAGCACTTTGTTATAATAAACCCTCACTAACAATATTCCCCAGGAAAAAGAAATACATTTGCAGGGGAATTATTTTTTTTACAGAAGAGCAACCTCATATGCAACAGGAGCTACAGAACCACATCAGAGAATGTAAACACAAATTTAGTGGGAACACAACACCTTCATTTACTGACTGGAGGCA
The DNA here is from genome assembly GCA_013398955.1 of Callaeas wilsoni. Classification (NCBI taxonomy): domain Eukaryota; kingdom Metazoa; phylum Chordata; class Aves; order Passeriformes; family Callaeidae; genus Callaeas; species Callaeas wilsoni. Next base: position 72,792 of record VWPU01016957.1, on the reverse strand, counting down.
GCTTTAAACAGCAACACTTGGAAGTGGATTTTAAAGCCCCAATTGGTTCAGGAGTCTTTTTTCCACAACCCAGTTCTCAGCCTGAATAAATGAATGCATCCCCTCTGACACAGAGCTGCCTTTATCTACTTGCAGCACACGAGATCCTGGACACTAAACACTTATCTTTTATTTCTGTGATTTCACTGTCACTACAGAACTGATTTCACCCCTTATGCTTCATTAAGATTATTCACATCCGATATTAGCTACGTTCCAGTGAAGTTAATCCCCAGCTGAACATTTTCCAATTGCACTATTCCTATAGATGATTTCAGCTACATTTCCTTAAAATATCTTTTAGTGTCACAACCTTACCTGAGTGACTGAAACAAGATTTTCATCAATGTCCACCAATAAGTTTCCATTCTCCAGCTGTAAAGTATGATTTATGAAATGAGATGAATGATTTATGAAAATGACATGAATTTCTGAGCATGAAAATGATAACCTCCATAATTATTGATTTCAGCATTGAAATGAAAACCCTGTCCATCTTGCTGTGAGCACAGATATGAAATCAGGCAGTCAAAACAGTGAGTCTGAATGCTCCTGGGATGTGGGGCAAACATACACTTCATTTGTGGTAAATCTCATCTTCTGGTGTATAAAGCAATTTTACTTGTGACACACCTATTTATTTTCCCAAATATTTATTAATTCAGCAGTAAGCATACCCAGTGAGCTCTGATCCCACTTACATTAATGGAACTTTTCCTTGGCTTGGTGAAAGCAGGGATTTTACATCCTCAGGGGAAAAAAGAATGATTGAGTTTTGGACAACAAAAGCTCTAAAACCAAGTATCTTCAGAAAAAACCACACATTTCTCTAACTAGGGAAACGATAACATCAATGTAAACATAATTAAGATAATTATTTTCTTTCCATAGCAATTTTGAAAATTACATAAGTCAATTCAAGTTATATTTAGAGCTATAGTTCATGTGTTTGTAAATATACATGGGAATATACTGCCCTCACATCCATACATATCTGTATCCATCCACACATTTAGCACATATTATCACTCCAGAATGCTAAATTTCAGGTAATTTATTGTAGTGTTGGAGACTTCATTTCTGCAGACACAACAGCAGGCTGTCAAAAATCAAGTCTAAGGTAACTGAGAAGCTTCATACAAGTTACCAGCCAGTAATCCCATGTCACTTAAAAAAATCTCACAAACAGCCTAGAATGCTTTTTTCCTCCTCATCTCATCACAGAGCTGAAGAAAAGAGGGAAAAAAAGAGTGGCAAAAGCAAAGCCTGTGCACAATTAGGACAGATGCAGTCCTGAACCTTCTTGGAGCTGATCCTGTGTTCCCCCATCCCCAGGTGAAGAAAGTGGGAGAAAAGCTGTGTCCATTTACCCAAAGAACTCCAGATCTGGACTTTGAAAACGCTCTTCAAATGAAAGCAGGCAGCTGTACACCTTCAGGAGGGCCCAGGTTTGGCCAGCAGTTCATCACCGTGTGCTCTGGCAGCCCCGTTTGGCCCCCACCCTGCAGCAGCAGCAGGGCCAGAGCTCCGGCGGCCGCGGCGGCTCCGCGGGAGAGCTGCAGGATAAACCACGTCCCAGCACAGCGGGAATGTGTGCCCAGGGAAGCACCAGAAACCCCCAGCTGTGCTCAGCAGGACCTTGCAGGAGACATCTGCCCAACAGGCGCCGGTGCATCCCCCGATGCCCAGCTGCCAGCTGCACTGGAGCTGCACCTTCCATCAGCTCGAGTTGGGCATCACACCTGGCGAGGAGACACTTCCTGAGGGTGAAATACCCCTCTCTGCTGGAGCACGGATCAGCCTTCCACAGGGGCCGTATTTAGGCAGCAACATGGGCAAAATTCACCCTTTTGAGCCTTCCTCTGGTTCAGGTTTCAACACCCAAGAGCTCAAACTTTGCAATCAAAGTCAACAACCCTCTCCCTCCTTCCCCAGCGCCTTACAGAAAATAACCAGAAGCCTGGAGAGATGCTCCAGCTCTTGGTCTTTCTCCGTGTGAGGATTCCTCCATAGAGTGATGCAAAAGCTTGTTTTAGTTATTCAAAAAGGCACGGTGTTGAATGGGAAACACTCCTCCAGCTCAGCCAGCCAGGAGCTCACCAGTCCCTCACGAGCGGCCGCGCAGGCCGGGGCGGAGGAAGGACAATTAATCCTTGTATCCTGGTGACATTAAACCTGTAATGAAAGCTCCATCTTCCTATACAGGCATGCGAGACACCCTGTAAACCTTTCAAACACAAAATATGCTTCACAAAATATGTAAATTTACAAAATATGTAAATCTGGCTCCTTAAAGCAGCAGCACCACTCCAAGCCAGCAGCAGTTTTAAAGCACTCCAAGCCGGTAGCGGAACTCCTCGCGACACTTTTCACTATTCACTAAAGAATAACTTCTTATCCACGAGCTGGAGAAAACTCCAGAGTGCAGAAGCAACGGTAACCACAGAATCACAGAATATCCTGAGCTGCAAGGCACCCACAGGGGTAAGAGACAAGTAAACTGCAGCTTTCATAAACCCCATAAAACTGATCCACTTCCACTACAGTATTCCCTCTGATCACCAAGCCCTCTGAAATACATCTTTTCTAAGCAATGCAGAAGTTCAGATTTTAAAAGGGAAATCTAAAACAGGGCTCTTGTGCTCACATGAGTGTAAAGCACCTTCTTCTTTCACTCCCATACACATATCAAGACAGAAGATCCAACGTCTGCTCCTCAGTCTGTTTTTCACCAGCAGCAAGGGATCTATGCTGACATATGGCACGAGAAAACCTGCTTAATACTGCTGTACTTTTGCAAACAAGATGATAAAAGTAGCATCTTACAAAATGTGGTTTTGTAATCTCAGAGAATGGAGCAAAGATGGTGCTTAAAAGCATGAAAAAAACACATGGTAATTAACTTGTACTCCGCTACACAGCTCAGCAAGGAAAAAAAAAGTATGAAGGATACTAAATATAGCAAATAACCAGCAATTAGTAATTAACCTTTGAGCTGGGTATTAGCTATTCAACTCTTTCACGGCAGCAGAGGGATTTAAACTTGGTTTCCTGCACTCAGGGTGAGTGCTGTACCACACAGACCAGCAGACAAAAGAGGAGTCACCCAACCACAGCCTCTCCGCATCTCCAATTCCCTTTTTCTAACATGGATTTTACATGGAAGTCTAATGACCAGTCAAACGGTTGGTCAAACTAAAGATTTTCTCTCTTATTTCAGTGGAACATGTAAATATTTTGGCTATGACAAGTGACTTCTCTGATGGTTCAAACGGTTACTGCAGCTCTGCAGAGCCCCAGTTGTTTGCACCTTACATCACAACTGCTGAGATTCCTACAAGCTCCATGAGCTGCAAGCAGCTTGCTAATTAACTACAATTTCTTCTAAAAAAAACAATTAGAACCATAATGAAGGAGCATGTCAGCATCGTGGCTAAACCCATCATCAGTCAAACCACGTCCGGTAGGTTGAGACACACTGAAAACATCCCACAGACATTGTTTTCCTGTAAAACTACTGGTGAATTAATGAAGTGGCATGGGAACTCAACACAGGATTGCTCAATTACTTCCCAATTAAAGGGAATACACAGAAGAACGTGTGTCAAGAAAAATTGTCAATGTCTTTGCAATCTCCAGCTTCCTACAGACCCTAGAGATCCTGAAATGCCATGAACTTTCCCAGTTACAGACTGCTGTTACCATCCCAGACTTACAGGGACACAGCTGAGCACAACCCTTTCCTTGGAAGGCTGCTGTGAACATTTCACTGTGGAATCAAGAATGGTTTGGCCTGGAAGGGACCTTAAAGCTCATCCAGTTCCACCCCCTGCCATGGGCAGGGACACTTTCCACCAGACCAGGTTGCTCAGAGCCCCATCCAGCCTGGCCTTGAACACTGCCAGGGATGGAGGCAATTCCCAACCAAAACACGTCATGTCAGGAGCATGAGCTGCCATAAAACTACACTGATGGATTTTTATCCAAAATACAGGCATTTTGGGCATCTCACACACTGCACAGGGTAAAAATCCAGTGCTCAGAATCCCATGGGACATGGGAATTCTCCTGTTTAGAGTTCCTCTTTTCAGCTTCACAGGGTAACTCTGAATTAGTGGTCATGACCCTTCTCCTTCAGGGAATTCTCCTGAAGCCATCAAGGCAAGTCCTGGGTGTGATGTACCCAATTTACAGGGCAGCCCTGAGCTTCACTACATTCCCCAACCGCCCAGTTTCCTTTTTTTGGTGACTAGGAAGCACTGGACGTGGTGGTGAAAAACCCTGTTAGTCAGTCCTGCACAGCTGAAGAATTGGGACTGCTGGATATAATTGACATCCCAGATTACCGAGGCGTGTTGAGGGAATTGAATTGCTCCACTGTTGCTCAATAGCTTCCTTTAAATTAAGGAACTCTTCTTATGATCAAAACAGACGCTTACTCATTTGTTTATTTTCTCTTCATTTGCAGGGAACTTAATTCTGAATTCCCTGTGTACTCGAGGTATTTACTCTTAGAGGAAATGGTATTTAAAATGCTCCAATTACCACTTTTCTCTGACAGACTCTAATAAATCAAGAGTCCACCAGAGTGACTCCAGCTTGGAGCCAGATCCATGCTGCTCCCAGGCTGCACATTCCCAAGATAATGAAACTTCCCAGGTGCAGAGGGTGCTGGTGCAAAGGTCCCAGACACATGGTCAGGACAGGGAAAGATCCTTTAATGTCAGGATCACAGTCAGGGCACATGGGGTGGCTTCCTTTAACTGCAGATGGGAGACACAAGACACGATGAGAACCCCAATTTCCATGTGGGAGCCAAACTCCACTTCTGGATGGTGACAGCAGAGACAGCTCTGGATGCTTGCAGGGAATAAACAGTGGAAGGAAATTAAGCGCCGTCTCATATTTATTATTTAAAATAGTTGCAAGGCACAGTTTTACAAGTGTATCTGATGCTTTTCGAAACATCAGGTGACTGGAACTCTAACCAAACTTCAGAAACAAGTTATTTCTACCTTCGTTACTGAATACCTTGTCATCATGGCATTTTCCAAACTTTGAAATTCCATGAGTTTCAGCAGGCAAAAAAGCCAAGACCTGGGTACTTCTGTAGTTAATAATGTAGGGTAGCACTGAAAGAATCTGCACAAATTTACTACTGCTCCTCCCCAAACAGGTGCCAAGTGCATACAACACTTTGCCCAGAATTGTATTATTTTGAATTTGTGAATAAACCCCAAATTGTGCAAATGATAAAATTTAAGGCATCAAGTAATGCTGACCAGGTAATGCTAAGAACTTCACTACCTAGAAAGCAGATTGTCTGTAAATAAACATTTTTAAAAATTACTATGAGCTGTAGGGCTCTGAGCAAATCCAAAAGTAGTGAATCAACACAAGGTGCAGCTGTCAATTCAATGTATCAGCTTCTATCAGAAAAAATCTGCATTGGTCATATTAAATAAAAGACAAAAATTCACTGTATGTGACAGAATTTTGTGCCACAATAAATGAGATTCATCTATGGTCCAACAACACTCTTTTCTCCACTTTGGAGAATATCAAATGGTGCAGAGTATTACCCAAGAAAATGCCCAGGCACCCAGGGAAGGTTAGGAATGCAAATCCACGTGAAGCCATTAGAAATGTAACCCAACAGGTTGCATAACTGACATGCTTACCATTAATTAATGTTGCCCAATTTCTGTACTAAAACCACAAATCTGAACTGCCACACACGTGGCAGCACCCATGTGCCCTATATCCACCAAGAAAACTGTGTCCCCGAGGCAAGGCCTGCAGCTTTTGGGGCTTTTTGCTTTTCCTTCTTGCTGTTCGAACAGCACAGAGACAGAACACTGACAAAGTGATCCAGGGCAGCGCTGCTGGATTACAGCTTCCCCACACTATGGGATTACGTCCCAAAATCCTGAAGGATTGCACTAGGAAGTGAATTCAATGCTTTGATAGCATGTAATCATTCAGCTGGTGGAGCAGGGTTTAGGATCACATTGGGGGAATGGTATTAGCCATGCAGGGATGCAAAGCCTGCTAGCAGGACAACTCCTACGGATTAAAATCAGCTCGAGCTGCAGCCCACAATATCCATATGGCACAGAAGAACAATTAAATCAGGACATTTTATTCCTATCTGTGAAACAGCATTCCTGCACTGTTAAAACCTGCTATTTGGCATGCCAGATATAAAATCAGGGATGGTCTGAAACACGAAGTCTGCATGGGCAGATTTTCAATGCTCAGAACCCATCCAGATTATCTTTATCTCTACTTGTCTATACATTAACAATGGATTAATTCTAACATCCAACCCTCCTGGTTGTTGGAAATCAAGACTCTGAATTCAGGTTAGCAGCTTTCTGAATTGTCTTCCTCTACCTGGCAATGGAAGAACAATTTTTCAAGATTTGGTTGAAATGCCTTTAACTTTGAGCTCAAGTGTTAAATTCCACGTAAACCATGTACTTAACACACATGAAGGAACTTCATCACTCTGTTAAAGGTGCTATAAACTGGGAACATTAGGGAGGACGTCCTGGCTTCTGCTTCCTGTGCCATTAAAGTTTTTATTATGGAATAAACCAAAAAATATCCCAGAAAAGATAGCTTCAAAAAAAAAAAGTTGGATGGGGCTTGGAGCAAGCTAGTCTAGTGAAAAGTGTCCCTGCCCATGGCAGGGGGCTGGAACAAAAGATCTTTAAGGTCCCCTCCAACCCAAACCATTTTATGATTTCCATTCTATGATTCTGCCTAAAAAACAAACAAAAGCCCACAAAAACAACAACTCAGGCCACAAGACATTGTCCTAACGAGCTAATATATTTTCCAATTTTTGCAACAAGTAGCTGTACTTGTTAAAAATGCACATCCCACACTGCACTATTAAACCTCATACATGGAGTTTAATTGAGTGTAACTAAGTCAGGACATTCGAACACAGGTGTCTCTTTCAGGAAATGTAAATAAAACTGGACTGTTTTCCCAGCACAGATGGTCAGAGACCAGGACTGTGCACTCCCTTCCTCCTCATGTCTGAGAATTTGATCCTGGAAGCCTGACTGTGGAGGCTGAAGTCAACGTCACCAAGCTGCAAGTTGTTTCTGCAAAGCCACCGATGCAAACTTCGGGAGAGGCCAGATGCGGGAATGGCACTGCAACCCCAGCCAGAATCCAAGCTGAGCTTTCCCAAACACACCAGAACCACCAGGCAGATCTTGTGGCTGCTAAACCCAAGCGTGCTCAGGTCCAGCTTCATCTGCTCCTCCCACACCGTGTCCTAAGGCAGCTGAATTTCTCCTTGTCTGTTCCACCCTGGTTTAACATTCCCCACGCACCTGGCACCAGCCAAATGACTGCCTGCATTGTAAGGCACCAGCTCTAATGCCTTGGATCTTTACACAGCAGTGAGATGAGCTGTTTGAAAGCCTTCACGAAATTGTTAAGCAGATAGTTTAGACATTTTGATGAGAGAGAAGGTTTTATTGTGACGTGACTGACAGTCTCTGTGAAGGGTATTTACAGTCTGACTCTTATTACTAAAAACACCGTGACAGGTAGAACTTGATGTGGATGTTTAAAGGGGAGACGAAGGGAAATTATGACAAAAAGAGCTCATTAAACATTTCCCTTCTTTTAGAAGAGTTAATTTCACACACGGAACTAAAACTTCTAAGTGGGGCATGCCCCACTTATCAGAAGCTTTTTGGGGTAAGCTTTCTTTCTTTGTCTGGCTTGATGCCTACTCTCAGAGAATGGGGAATAGGAGAATTGGTCTGAGGAAGGAGCAGAGAGAAAATAAGAATGAATTCAAGAAGTGTGAGTTGATACAGAGGAAGGGAGAGGTACTGGGAGGGAACTGAATTCCAGGAGAAGTGTGTGTCTGGGGCTCAGCTGCACACCCAGCAGAGGAAAACTACAGGAGAGCGGGATTTGCTGGGAAGGGCTGCAGCAGAGAGATGGGGGAAATACAAGAATCACATTGAGTAAGCAATCTTTTCATCCCAATGTCAGAGAAGTGCCTTGGCAAGCAGCCACTGCTCATAATTGAGTTCAGTGGGTCCGTTCCAGTCCCGGGATCCGAGGCTCATTCCTTTCCGCCTCATTTGCTCCGTATTTACATTACTCCATATCGGAGATCGTGAGGAGTCAGGCTATAAAGCACTTTGACACCTGCTGACAAACGGCCTCACACAATGGCACAGCATTGTTAAGTACATGAATACACAATTTTGAACTCTCCTGCTTCTCCCTGGCACCACCAGGGAGATGCTTCACACCTTCAGCCTCAGAGGGATCCCGTATCCATGGAGAAATATTTGCCCAAGTGGTTTTGGTGCCTTGGGAAGCTGTATCTGACTGAAAATCAGTGTAAATTACACCGCCCAGTTTCAAAGCAGCCTCTGAAATGGAGATTCTGCCCTCAAGCCTTTACACTGTGGTGGATCTCACCCCACCTAAGCCTAACTTTTAGAAGTCATCGTAACCTGGAGGTCATTTAAAATTCATCTGCAGCCACAAAGAACCACGTGCAGATGTACATTTATTTCCACCTGAGAGGGACACCTTGTGCATATGGGAAGAATTTCATAGCATCAGAGAATCACTGAGTGGCTTGGGTTGGAGGGGGCCTTAAAGCTCATCTCGTTCCAACCTCCTGCCACGGGCAGGGCCATGTCCTACTGGAGCAGGGTGTTCCAAGGCCAGTCCAACCTGAGCAGTGGCCAGTTCCCTGCACTGGCTACAGAGAGACAAGGCTGGAGGGCACCTGGGTGGCCACTTCAGTATCCCTCACTTTTCTGTGCCGAGCCTGGAGACAGCCTGCCTGGGAACACACCAGAGGAAAACAATCCCAAGATGGAAACTCCATCTCGGTCCAGGGACCGTGGGCAATTCAGCCCAAACTCAAGCAAAACTTGCTCCGTTGTTATTAAGAGCTGAATTTATTGTCAGCAGAGAGAATTCATGGTGCCTGAAACCCATCAGGAGCCACAAAAAAGTTTCTCACTTCACTCATCCATTATGAAATTACTGAAAGCAAGACCTCCTAATAAAGGAAGTGTCCTTACATGTTTAAACCAGGTAGATGAGCTTGATTATTTGCCCTCAGATTGAATTTTAGAGGTTTATATAATAATGACAGCTATAAATTGAAAACAAAATTATGGCAAGTGTCTCAATGACAGAGAGTCTCACATGTGGAAGGGTGAGCAATAAATCAGATGGGCAGTGGAATATTAAATTGCTAATTTTAAGAGCTATTGCTCTTTTTTTTTCTTCTTTTAATACATACTAATACAAAAAGGTGAAACAGGATCTCAGCTACCTCTTTCTTCCTCTTCTCCTTTTCTTCATTAATTAATGTACAGAACTTGATTAGAGAAACAGCTTTAATCCTTTTAAATTTAACCATGAAACAGCAAAACAAAACAAAAACCAAAAAAAAAGGCGGAAGCAGCTTCATGGAGATGGCAGATGAAATGTATTTGATGATTACAGAGTAGGTTTCATGTGTCCTGTATCTCACAGCTGCTATTTACAGGACAGAGTAGCACCAGAATGTCTGCAGACATGATTGCAAGTACTGCACTCCCAGTCACACTGAAACAACCCAAATTACACACTGTACCCTGAGTAAAATTGAAGCATCACTGAAGGGATAATAAAAGAGTCACAGAAAAAGCACAGCAGAAAAATTGTAACACTGAACTACATGAAAAACTACACAAAAAGTAAGTGAAAAATCAACAGCTACTGCATGGCCACAAATACCTCAATTAGTGATGCAATGTGAGTTATTTCACCAGATTTTTGAAGGCAACATGAAGACGCCTCCCTGCTCCTACTGGCTCATCACAAAATATTTATGGCAGGGTTGGTTTGTTTGTGCAAAGCCCAGAAGTGTCACAGTCCAGGTCCCCATCCAGCCCCTCCCCAGCATTTTTCTTTTTTTATTTCACATCTTGGCCGACCCAAGCTGTGCAAGTCACCAGATCCTGGTGTAAAAAAGTCTCCTTCTCTTGAACACAGGCATCTTCCCCATGCTTACACTACACTGCAATTCCTGACCTTTTCCTTGGTTTTTCTCCACGCTCACAGAAATCCTCAGAAATAATAATTCTCTGTGTAACCAGAGCAATCCAACAGTTTCTTGATCCATTTATAGCACAATTTTATGCTGAACAGCATAACCTACCCTTCAGCAAATGCACACCTTGTTCTAAGGCATCTGTCACCTCTCTCAACCACTTGTTACCATTCCTTACATATTTTGGGAATAAATGCATCACCTTTTCAAAATGCCAATTCGCAGATTGGGAATGGTGTTTTTTGAATATAACACCATATTACCCCTGTTTTTTAATATTTTACTGCCTATGCAAGGCACAGGAGAGAAAAAATTAGGCTGAATGAAGCTTGGTTTCTTGTATACTTCGAGCACTACAGAAATAATACACATTTGGGTACCAGAGGAACCCTTCCAAACCAGGCAGCACATCAAGCATTAACAGGCAGAAGGCTCACTATCAACTCCTAACCACAAATAACACATTTACAAAGGGTGACTTGCCTAAAAATGAGTCAGAAAACACAGGAGGGAGATTCAAGCAATGAATGAGATGGATGTAAGTGACATCACAACCCTGGTTACTCTGCACCACAGCTCATCACCGATAAAGGTCACGCCACCAGGAATGTATCAAACGTTACAGGCAATAATGAAAGTCACAGAAGATAAAAACCACGTTTCCTTTACTGTATATAAAGAAGGAAGATACTTACACTTACAGGTTGACTTTTTGGCACATCATAAACACCTTCCTTCTTTTGGCTGGTAGGAACCTGCAACGGCAAAGGAAAACTGAGGTCACTACAAAAGCAGCTTGGATGAAAAACTGAAAAGAGCAACTGGTATTTATGTACAGGGTGTACATAAATTAGCAGTTTATTTGATACTAATATTTTAATACTAATGAAATTGAGGATGGTTCCCTTCTTATCCAAGTAGGACCATTAATGGAGAAAATACTGATGAAATAAAACATCTATCAGAATTTTTTACAGCCCAGCAGTGTTCAGAAAGGAGATTTCCATTCTTAGATAATTTTGGTTGCATGAAAGCCAGGTGTACTTGGAGCTCCTTCCTACTTAAATGGTTGTTTTTTTCCCTTAACTTGGGGGTTAGAGATGTGCAATGGAAATTATGGTCAGGTGAGTTCATCATCTCCCCAGGTGAAGAGACACAGAGTAGAGTTAGCGAGGTGAAGGTAAGAGATGTTACACCTGGTATGAGATTTCTTCCTCCCAATTCATTTAATAATCTAAAAAAAGTCCTAATACTGCAGCGATGGGGCCTTGTGGCTGCTCTGTGAGGTTTTTGGTTATAATGCTACAATTTTACTAGGGAATTAAGGCCTCTTGAAGTCTGACACAGGAGAGATGGACAGGAGATGATGCACTTGGAGCCTTTAGTTGAGCCACCAGTCATGATTTACACCTGGGGGATTTATAATCTCCTCATGCAGATTCAGCTGCTTTGTAATACTGGGCTGTACTTGCCCAAGGACCACTTGTTTGCATATTTAAAATTTGTGATTTTTTTTCTTTCCCTTCCTAGAAGCACTGAGCATCCATTGTAAATGACAAACACAAAAAGAACAGCAATCTGTTCTAATCAGTGCTGCTTTTTCACCAAACAAGGCATTTGGAGTACAGAAGCTACATTTCAGAGAACAATGAAACCTCACAGGTCAATGAGATATTGCAAATATGATAAAATTATTATGTCTTTTATTATGATAAAAGACAACAGGTATCTTAAGGATCTGATTTGAAACTCAGACTGGTCATGGGGAAGCTGAAGAAGTGTTACTCATTCATTTCTTACTCTGTATAACTATTCTGTGTAATATTCTGTATAAAAACCTCTCTGTACTGTTGTCCCTACTGTTCTCTCACTCCACCACAGCCTTCACAAGAAACTGTGTCTTTAACTTGGTGCACAGTGAAGAAGTTTGTCAAGAACTCTCAAACAAGCTGAATGAACTTTGCAAAAGATCTCTTCAGTCCCGGGAATGATTTGCTTGCCTTGGTTTTCTCTGGCCACTTCCACTAAAGCCAGTATCACATTAGATACGTGAAACTGGTAAAAATTCAGTGTCATGGCAGTAACAGTCTGTAAGGAGAGAGAGCTGTAGGTGACAGTGTGACAGCAGGAACCAGGAAGGGTCTAGTTAGGAAGCCACTGGCAAGATTAGTCTTCACAAAAGAAGGGAAAATATGGAAAGATAAAACTGTTTATAAACTTTCATTAGGGTGCATTTTTTTCTGTTTTCTCTGGAATGCTTCCCTTTCAGTCATTCTCCTCTTCCTCCTTCCAACCCTTCTGTGAAGTCATCCCAACCTGCACACATATCCAGAGCTGACAGTGGAATGAGCATTTCCCTGCACTCTCGATCCCCCTACACTACTGCAATTTATACTCAGAGAAAAGCTCATCCCATCTCATATGAGGACAGAGAAACTTTCCTGAGAGCCATTTCTCCCTCCCAACTCGGTGCTGCCTGACCTGCTGTCTGCACTTGCTGTGCACCATCACATTTGTCTGCATCTCTGCTTACACTGGGGGGCTGCAAGGAATTGCTGCTTTTCCTTTGGATAGCAGTACCAGTGAGAGGTACCAGCACTATTTCTGCTGTCAGCTCTGTCTCTGTGACAGGCTGTGAACCATCTGGATGTCTTTGCATCTTGCAGCAACAAAAGCACTGCCATTCAGAACCCCCCATCTTGGACTGTCAGCTCCTCAAGGAGCACAACTTGCCTCTCCACAGAGACCAGTGCTGCCACACAAACACCAAACCACCTCCCAAAATCCCATCTCCACCTCGCCAGAACACCAGGCGGGAGAGGAGATGCTATTTAGCAATCTGAGAGTTGGTATGTGCTCAGTGATTGAGTTCTTGCCTAACGAATTACAGCAACTTACATAGATAATATTAAAAGAGCAGACACAGACAGTCTTCGGGGTAATGTATCAAAGAAAGGTGACAGACAGAGAAAGAATGCTTAAAAAGAAAGTTGTGACCTCTATTATGCTAAAAAGAAATAGAAATTGTCACTTTCTGCACGTATCTTCCCTCTGCAATTCCCCACGAGGTGAAAATCTCTTCCACCAAGGGAGAAGTGAAATTGTTGCATGCCAGCAAATGAAAAGCCAGAGTGGCACCAGCAGAAGGATTTGGTGAGGCTGAAGCAAGGCCGCATGAGGTTATCAAGCAGATACATGTTTAGTAATGTCTGGTATGGGGAAAGCTTCGCAGTAAATAATAGAAGCTGCCACAAATATGCATCAAAATTAAAAAAAAAAAAAACAAACCTCAAATCCAACCAATCAACCAAAAACGCCAAAAAAAAAATAGGATCTTTTCTGATTTTGTTTTTAATAGTAGTCTGATGGTTCTGAGATTACCAAGATCTTGTAAGAGAAACAATTCTGTCAGTGACGTGAGTGTAAAATCTGAGCTGTGGAGACCCCGAGCTGCGGCAGCCAAGAGCTCAGGAAGCCCACGGGCACTGGGAAGCTCCTGGCCACGGGCCAGTCTGCAGCTGGGACACCTCAGCATCCTCAGCACCCAGCAGTTACACTGGGACCAGAACACGACTCCCACCTCCCCAGCTCAGCCTGCAGCTGGGACACCCCAGCATCCTCAGCACCCAGCAGTGACACTGGGACCAGAACATGACTCCCACCTCCCCAGCTCAGCATTTGCTGTACTCAAGCAGTGCCTGTACTAAACTCAGAGGACAGTGCTGGACTGTGAATGTCCAGAGTAAGGCACATTAATCACGGGTGTTTTCTGTGACCACTGAGGGAGGAAACACTTCATCACATCCAGATACTGTCAAATGAAGCCTTGAGCAATTCTCTGGTGACTTAGAGGACAGTCACAGCAGCACCTTGAGATGAGGCAAGGCCTCACTACCTGCTTATCACCTTCTATTTCCATTTTAAGGAAAAGAAACTGCCCAAGGAGTCCTCCTGTTCTCTGGGCCATTCCTCAGAACACAGTTCCAACTCCTTCCCTACCCACCAATGTTTGTTAGAAGATCTACAAACACTGGCAGCGACAGCCCCATTTTGCTTCCTTCCACCAATAATTCTTTGAAGTGTCACTAAAAGCTCTGCACTTTGATGAACAACAATCACCATTTTTTCCCCCTCAAATGGAATTCTCACGGGATTTTTGTTTCTAGCACAAACCTGACAACTAGAGTAGCAATTTCTTAACATTCACTGAGAACAGTCAAACTTTCAACACTGAAAATGTTCAGCCTTAGGCAGACTCTCACCTTGAGAGCTTTGCATGTCCTGGTCTGGAGATGCAGAAAGCTGCACTTTGGAGTGTGCGTGGTGGGGGTGCCAGGGGAGCAGCAGGGAGAGATTAAATGAATCTCATATTAATGACCCTGTGATGGCATCTCTAAGATGTCATTTTCTAATCTTTAACTTGCATTTCCCTTTCCCACTCAGCTCCTTTTTATTTTAGCTTACAGCTACACTAGCCTCTCATTTTTTTCTATTATCTGCCTACATTTTCTCATTACTTGATACTTTTCCTTTTTTTTTTTTTTTTTGTTCCATCCTTGTTCCTGCCTACCTTGCAATCTTTTCCTAAAAGGAGATCAACCTCCAGTCCAGCTGGATGAAATGCTTAATCACTGCTTGAAACTCCTTCCCCTCCACACAAAACGATTTCCTCGACTCACAATTTTCTCACAGCACACTAAGATCTCTGTCTATCCTCAGATTTGCCTCTAGTATGTGATACAAAATGAATTATATTATATTTTAATAAACCTCATACTGATCCCTTGAGGACAGATTGAACGACAAAAGATTATTTTATATTGCTTTCAATGCAGTTTTTTGTCAGCGTGAAGAATGTGAGCTTGGGCTTTAACATCACATATGCACTCTGAAAATAGTTTCCCTGGTCTGGGGGGTATCCCTTGAGAGCTCTGAGGTTTTGCTCAGTTATTTCCTTGGTTAGAGAAGAGCAGTACCACTGAAATTTCTAGGAATTGCTTGGATGGTGTGCCAACAAAACATCTTCAGCATGTTTCTCCAAATAGGTGCAAAAAATTGTCAAAAAATTAACAGGAAAAAAAAAAGAATCTCCATTTATCACCTCATATGGTGTACTCAGAAGTTTGTGAGTTGACAAAGTTAATATAAATTTGCAGAAGCTGATATGACAAACAACAGAAAAATCACATTGTGACTGGGCAGATAATGTCACCAGAATGAAATGCCAGGACGTTTCGGTGATGGATGAAAACTAAAAGCGAGCTATGTATGAAATGCACTTCCATTACACGCTGGCGGTCGTTGCAATGGGAACAGCGAGGGGAGAGGTTTTATACCTGGTAAATGTTTTCCTCCGTTTCAGGCTCACGGATGGGCTCGTGTCCAGCCTCAAACACAATGTACTATGGCACCAGCGCCAAGAGGGACAGTCAGAGATGAAACAGAAGGGAAAAAGGCCGTTTGGAATTCCACGTCAAAACAAAGGCAGGCATTAAAGAAACAACTTCAAAGCACAGGCTGGCAGCAGGACAACCGGTTTGTTGGGAAGCACCAGGAAAGGTGGTTTCATATTTCATAAACCGGCAATGAATAGGCCTAAATCTCCCCTTAATGATCATTAGAGCAACTTCCTAATTCTTTCTCGCCAGGGAGACTGCCTGTGGCCCAATATTAATTTTCTGAAGGCAACATGAATTTTGCCTCTTTTACATAATGGCAATTATTTCCACATATATTTATTATCTATGAATAAAAGTGCTAAATCCAAGCTGGGAGAACAGGCTGGTGTGCGTGGAACAGGCCACATGGCAAAAGGCTGTCACAACACTTTTTCATTTTCAGGTTCTTGCTTTATTGTGAAGAGTACAGAACAAAACTCCTGACATTATAAAAGCTGAACAGTAATTTAGGGCATCCTGACTCTTATCATCTTTCTTGCTGCACCTTAGGCACTGTTCAATATTCACTAATGGTTGAATTGGTTCCTTTCAGCGTGCCTCCCACTGATATGCCTAAGTGGAAGAACACAAAATCCCCAGGAAAAAAAAAGTAAACTATCACATATTTTGTTTCAGCACAAAAACATGAGAATGAAATTACATCTTTTTCTTCTTCACACTCAGCAGGTTATCGGACATGAATATATTGACACATTTCTGATAATCATCTTTGCTCCCAGACATTTTTCTTGGATGAAGCAAGACTTAAATTTCAGATCTATTATTAAATCATAGCTCAAACACTAAGAAGAGAGTGTGTTACAACATCAATGCCACTGTTGACTTTTTTCCCCGAATATTCAACCTCTGAACTAAATTCTGGCTCCACAGAAGACAAAATGTCAACTTATTACTCTCAGAACGAGATGTCACCTCCCCTAATTCTCAGAGTAGCTCCCTTTTCAGTTAGAGCTTGTATTAAAAAAATGATGACAAATCTCATTTGGAAACTTAAAATCTGGACGTACAAGCCACATTTTAAGTACTATTTATGACATATTTCACATAGTATTTGCATACTCCACTGAAATATTCTATTCTATTCTGTACAGACATACTGTGCTACTACTTACAGCTTAATCTCTAAATATGCTACTTTCTGTGGAAGTTTTAAAGGTTTCTCACAAGACCTCTCTCAGTAAATTTTAAAATGTCTTGTTCAAGGTTTTGGCTCTCTTTGAAGATAACATGTATCTAGTCATTTCTGAAACTCCAAGGCCACACAGCTTCAGAAATTACCTGGTATACAGGATCTTCTACATCTTCTTCCAAAATTGTCTACAGCAAAGTAAGAGGACAGGCAGTAAAAGCAAAGAACATAAACAGCAGAGATAAAAGAACTGTATTCAGAAATTAAAGGACAGCAAAGGAATAAGCAAAATGGGCAGGTAAGTTTATAGTTTTCTTTCTTTAGGATACAGATAAAGTCACATTATGGTACAAAGTAACTTTATTCAAGTTTCATCCGAGTTTAACAATCTGCACCTTGACTTGATTCAAATACACACATTCAGAAGTATATTGGATCTCCCCTAAAGTATGAGACACTTAAAACCTGACTTACAACACTTAAAACCTGACTTACAACACTGACCCTTCGTTAAAGTTTTCCTTCTGAATTAGAAGAAACGCTAAGCAGGAAATGAGAGGATCATTTCCAGCTGCTAACCAGGTTCATCACACCCCAGTGACAGCTTTCAGCTCAGCTCAATCCTACTCTGGGCTCAGGATGGCTGCTGGGCTCACACTGGTCCTTTGGAAGCCAGCACTGCTCAAACCCACTGCTGTCAGAAGTGCTGAGGATGCTCAGAGCCTCTCTGGAGCAACTCGGGGGGAAGCTCCAACCCCAAACTTTTCGTGGCAGTAGGCTAAGCTTATTGGTGTACCTGGTATACCGCCTGCTCACACTGTTTGTCCTTTTGTGCCTTTTTTTCCATTTCTTCCCTTTGTTTCAGTTCGTAGATGAGCTGAAACAGGTCTCGCAAGTCCAGGATTACAGGTTCAGCCTATGGAAGCAAAAACAGGGTGGAGAATTTCTGTAGGGGAAAACAAACACCTCTTATCCCATCCTGCTGATAGAGCTGTTAGAGCACCTCCACAATTAAACTTCATACAGAATTCATTTCTATCTTAGCACCCAGGCCTGGGTTAATTCCTACTGAACTAACTATGCTGGAAAATTAATGATGATTACAGTTATGAATATAAAAAGCATTACGAATATAAAAGGCACACGAATGAATGTAAAGGCATATTTATTAGTGGTTTCTCATCCAATGGAATTACAGTAGACTATACACAATGTGGGCTTCAATGAGTATAGGAACATAACCAAATTTATCTGCATCCAGAAAGGTAAACAGTAACTAATTATTTTTTTTAAAAATCATAAAAAATTTGGAATAATGAAACGCATTCCCTTTTGCCCCAGCTGGTTCCATTAATTTGCTACTTAAGACCTACAGAGACACTTGTGACCGGTTTGGCACAATCATAAACAACCCAAGACCGGCCTCCTGAACAGCTTCTTACAAAGAGCTTTTCAGCTGAGTTACACGGCAGAAAATGACAGTGATTTCATACTTACTGCCTGGGCTGTTTTTATTGCCACAAATCTATGATTTCCCTCCTTTCCGCACACATATCCAAACGCTCGGTGGTCTGTGATATCCTTTGCGATGTAGGAAATTTCATGAACTGCGTGGTGATGCTGGAGTAGCTAAAAAAAAAATAAAACCAACAGTAGGGAATATACATCAGAATGTTTGATTAAAAAGCAGTACAATTTCTGCTTCACCACTTTACCTGGATCTCAATGCATTCTGGTATCAAAACCAATTAATACTTGAACTTTTTAAAGCAATTTTTTTCTCAAAATCTAACCAAACCTGACTTGCTTTACTAAGTTGACTAAAAGCTTCTACTGAAGATTTTTCTTGGCACCTTTAAGTGAAATATAATTGAATAGAAAATGCATTACCTAGCTACTACCTACACAGCATCCCAGGCAGAGAATCAGTATTTCTAGATACATAAATAAGCAGGGGCTGCAGAAACCTGTAGCCTCACACAGGGTGACTCCCAGGCCAGGCTGATCTGCAGAGCTACAGCTGGGATCTCCAATATCTTTAGGAATCAGTACCAGACCTCCCTTATCTCTACAAAAATCAGCATCAGCCAGTGAGAGAGATTTCACTTCAGGCAGTAACGGAACTCAAAGTATTTATTTTTCCTCAGAAAATGAATGTGAATGTAATTACTCAGCTGGAAATCAACGCTTAATGCAAAAGTTCACATTTTATTTAAAATCCCACTTTGGTGAATTTTAGTAATAAAAAGACTTAATTTTGTTTTAACTGTGTGAGCAAAACTCTGCCCAGAGTCAGGCCATGAATCTGAGGCTCTTAGAAGCATCTTTTGTAGTGCCAGAATCTTTCTCACTTTGGGTTAACTGTATTTTATTAGCAAAGTAATAGAGAAGTATTACCACTTAGCATAATGTCCTTTGGAAAGCTTACCTAAAACAACCTATTAGTTTCAATTTCTACCTCCTGATACTTTCTACCTGCTCTGTATCATCTAGGGATAATGCTATTTCTGAGAGCAGGAAAAGCCTCACAGAGAATTCTTTTGAGGTCCAGATTCCTGCTGGCCTAGCGAAAAGCACATTTTGTAAACCAGCGTGGTATCCAGGCAATCTCTAAACAACCAGTTATTTTTAGAGTTAAAAAAAAAGTAAGAGTTTTAAAATTCAGAAGCAGGGAGGATGTCACTGTGTGTGGCAGGGAAAAGGCTGAGGGTGTGCAGGGCGAGTGACGGGACTTCTGTAGGGCAGGGACTGGGATGTGGAAGGAGAGGCAGCCTGCGAGAGATGGATGGCTCCATGTAAAACAAAAGACTGGACATGTTTCATTTTCATTTCACAGTAAATGGCTCTTAACGTCCCCAGATCAAGATTGCTTGCTCGTGGGAGAGTGAAGTGCTGCCAGTGACTGCAGGCAGAACGTGGCTCAGCTGAAGGTGCACTTCAGACTCTCCCGAGGTGTTGAGCGTTTAAAATTAATGATGGGATCTTACTTAGATAATTCAGGGATATTGATTTATTAGGTTTTTTTGAAAACCAAGTTACATGCTATCTGTTACAATGAAATGAAATGTTCCCATCTCTCTATTCTGCATATGACAGGGAACGTTCTCTCTGGCTCCTATTAAATCAAAGTTCTCTGACATTGCTTTATTGATTGCCAGGCAGCGTTTTGCACTGAAATTAAACTGTGATCAGATGCCTTCCTCACGGAATTAAATTTGAAGACTGTTCTACCATGGAAGAGTATCACCCACAAGGTAACGGAGCAGATGGAGATGCTCCAATTTATTTGGGAATCCACATTCACTCTTCAAAAATCATTACATTTGCAACGGTTATGATATTTTATACACTGTATCAATAGAAACAGAAATTAAGTAAAGGTGACTGCAATTATCCTTTTATGTACTTTACTGGGTGGAGTGTTCAGGGAGAGCTCTCCATTTGTGTGAGGGACACCGAGTTGGAACACACACGTGAAATGCAATGTTGCATGCACACATCTGCACTTAAATGTAGATATAAACACACCTGTGTTTTCACAGCCCTCGATTCACCTCACGTGTCCTTTCTACATATTCCAGTGCTCCATTCTAAGCATTACTTAATGAGTGTCTGACTCTTTGCTCCTGCACAGCAGAAATGGGGCTCCTGTTGCAGTCAGGAGAGATTCACCACCGTAAAATGCAAAATCACAATCCTGTCTCCAGTGGCCACAAGCACAAAAAATTATTATTTCATAACTCAGGGATGTTTCTGACCCCCCTGTATGCCAATGCTGATGGATTCCATCACACACTATTTGATGTTTTCACTCTATCTGTGCTGAGAGCTGCTACAAACCATTTACCAGCCCTTAAGTGAGGTACCAAATTGTTTTGGAGCACTGCAGCACGACAGGACAAATTATAGAGAAGACTTAATTTGTATTATGGTTCAACACAGTCAATTACATATTGCAGAGATTAGAAAGTAATTTAACATTTAAGTTTCAGTTGTTAGCAAAATCCACAGCCTCCAAATTATTTTAGGTCTCCTGTGACTTTAGTCACTGCTGCAAATGTTGGAGATTTTAAATGGAAGCACAGATAAAGTCTCAAAGTGGCTAACAAGACAGTCTTGTGATGCATGCGTTCTTCTTTTTTAGGCTAAGCACAATGTCTAAACATAATGCCATTATTATATTTTATTCATACACGAAGAAGTTTTTGCCTGGCGTTAAACTCAAAAGTCCAAAATTACCCATCTGCACCAAGCCTGCTACCTTTCCTCTTCCCCTTCACTTTAGTCTGGTCTCTCTCACCAGCTATTGTTTCCTCTCCTTTTCTCCATTCCATCCCCTGCTTCTCCTCTTCCCCCAGGTTGCTCCCTGTACATCACACTGAATTGATTTAGCTGCCTCTGAGATCTGTAGCATTTCTAATTTCCCTCAGGCTGCTTGGCACCTATCATAAATTTTTTCACCCCTTATCCTCATCTTGCCCCTTTATTTCCATGCTGTAGCCTCCAGTGCCACTAAATCAATTAAGTCAATCAATTAAGTACTTGGAGGGTCCAGCAATCATGTCAAAAATGTGAGTTAGATGGCATGAGAAAGTCACTGCTTTACTATCGCTATTTCTCTTTTAATGAGGTTGTCTATTTAGTGGAGCCTGGGGCACAGTGTTAAGAGCCACAACGAAAAAAATATCCTGCAAGCTGCGAAGCCTCCTGGAAAAGCTGCCCCATGGAGAGCAGGAAGCTTGTTCCACACAGTGTTACATCCAAAGGACGAGTTCCACAGGGATTTGGGCTCTCTCACCGCCTGTAACCGAACGCTGAGCCTGGTTTCAGAGAGCTGGGAGCAACTGGCAGCTCCACTATGGATGCTGGGATGTGGGATACAGGCATGGACCAAGCCTATTCCTGCCTGTTCACACTGGAATAAGCAATAAAACATTTTGCCTGTATAAGCTCCCCAAACATCTCCGTTACCCACCAAACTGCAAAATCCTTAATGGATTCATAATAAAATAACTTTATGGACCATAGTTTCAGCCATGCTGCAAGTTCCCTGTCTTCCAACTGGGCTTGCTCAGCAGCACATAAGGAAACCAAGCCCTGTATGTTTAGGAAGACCACCGAAAAAAAAAATCACAGAAATTGAACCCAACATGGAAAATTAATGGTAAAGCCTTAACAGGAAGCTTAGCAAGCTCAAAGTGCACCAGGACATCAACCATTACTTACTGCAACACACCCAGAGAAAACACTGAACTGCAAAACACACGAGGGGCTCTGAGATTAATTTTATCTCCCTGCTGCAAGGAGACGCTGGGTGGCACAGATGGTTCTCCTTCACTGCACCCAGTGGGCTGCTGCGTTCCTCAACAGGGCTCCACACGCAGCACCTGGTCCAATGCTCTTCACGGCCATTTCCTCACAATTCCTGTTTGTTTCAGCTGATATTTGCAGGGATCACTGGGACAACCACGAGCCACAGGCATTTCCTTAATTGCCTGTGTTTGTGCTGCGGTGCTTCTCTGCTCTTTCCTTAAAATGCACTTAGAGTGGAGCTGCTCATCCCCATCATAAACACCCCCCAGTCCTACAGGTGCCCATGGCAGCAGGGGTGGAATGAGATGATCTTTAAGGCCCCTTCCAACCCAAACCGTTCCATGACATGGAACACCTGAATTCTCTGCTGGAGATTCAAATCCCAGACTGATCTAGTTTTATAACTTCTGAAAGTTTTAAGAGGTGGAAAGCAGTCCCTGTATGTAGGCAGCTAAAAAAACATCACCCAAACCCCGAAAACCTCTTCCTGGCACGGACTTTTGCCTGGTACCCACTAAGGTGCATGGATACCTCTCAAGGAGCTGTGAACCCTTCCACTTCCTCTCCCTGTAGAGAAAAGTGCATTTCAGTGGGACTGGGTACAGACAATTTGGAGGAAAAGTCAACAGTCTCAAATGTCAGAGTGAAATGCAGAACACATCAATAAACTGCATTTGCATCAGAAACTTTCTCGTGTTGTTTCCTGGAACTTGGTATTTGGATGGCAGATGGGGTGGAAAGACATCAGCCTCATGAGATAGGCAGGGGATGAGCAGATGGGGAAATGAAGCAACCACTGCAGAAATTCTCAGCTTCATGTGAAATAGCAGAGAGGAGACAGCTCAGTGTTATTTCAGAGCTACAGCTGCCAACAACTTCAAACTCCCTGCAAATTACTACCGGACACAGCACAGGGTGACTGAGAAACACCTTACTTCCAGTCTGACAGTCCTTCCCTGCTGTGATGAACACTTCAGTCACATGCCCATGGAGAGGGGACAGAACAAACAATATATGACAGATCACAGTAATCTGCCTTAAATGTGATAGTGCTTAGTGTGAGGAAACACTTGATAGCCCCCCAAAAATCTGTTATATCAACATTTACTGCAACATGTGGAAAATTTTATCAGGTTTGATCTATGAAAGGAAGAGAGATGTAGAGTTTAAGCTTAGCAAATTATCAAAATACTGAGGAGGTTTGGAACAAAGCATCATTCCAATTCAGCTTTCGAAAAGAAATGTCACATACGAAAACCTGAAAAGCAAAACCCACTGGAAATCTCTTGCAGTTATGGAGATTTCAGTATTGGGAAGCATTTCCCAGCACTGGCCAAGACTTGGTCATAAAAGGGTATAAACTGAACATAAAACCATGGACTGGGGGCTGAACTCTCTCCCTGAAGGAGACTGAAAATGAACAGTCCAGTCCTGAATCTGTTTGAGCCAAAGCCACTCATGGAATGTAGGCTGAACAAGAGATTATGGACTTCCCTTCTGCAAAAAACCCCACCCCAAAAATAAGAGCAGAAAAGGAAAACGTAACCTCTGGAGTGTTCTCCAAGCCTGAAGGGACCTGTGGGATGGCAGCCTGCAAGCGTGGCTTCACAATGAGAAGAAAATAAATCTGTCTAATCCCTGTGCTTCCTCCACACACACTGATTCTGCAGACAATAACCTGAAGAAAGACTTTTCCAAGTGCCAGCTACTAAAAGCCGTCTCAGTGCACAAGCTCTGCAATAAAAACACTTGGCACAAAAAGCTCACTTTGAGATTATATGCAGATCAAAGCTTGGTCTGTGTAGCACAAAGGGGCACATGAAATATGGTGCTGATAAAGAGAAGAATCAAAACAGATTTAGCCCCAGCTCTCGCAGACTCAGTCCCTCCAGGGGGGCAGCCTTCTGGCTGTGACACAGCACAGCACCCAGAGAAGTGTAAATTTAATTTCCTTTTAATAACAATAACAATAACAAACTCGCAAGAGCCATTCTCTTCCTGCAGCCGAGGAGACTGAAGCAAAAAAACCCCCAGATTATGTGACTTCCTGAGCTTACATGGCAACGTGCAGCTGAGTCAGGAGGGAGCAGAGTCAGTGAGTAAGATCCTGTGTGAGGATAAGCACTTGCTCAAGTCGAGGGCTACACTAAGCTCTACCTGCACATTCCATCCTAAATAAAGGCAAGCACTTCACAGGAGTGCCCCAGGTAAGAGCAGGGAAAGAGCTTAAAAGGGTACTTGGGCCACAGCTGAAATCCAAATTAATCCTCGCCCTTCCCTTTGCTTGATGAAAAAAGCATCCTGCTGCTGCCTTTATCTTACCTGGGGAGCAAGAGTGGAGATTCTTTAGAGAGCAAAGACGAGTGCCCCTGTGGGTGCCTCTGAGGCTGACACACCCAGGGATGCTCTCAGCTGTCCCCACCCGAGACACCCAGAGTCAATTAGGGCAGCAGGACGTGGCTCTGCCAGCACAGCAACCTAATTGTGATGAATGGATCTCTGCTACTGAGCTGGCTGGATGCTCCAAGAACCTAATTTGTGAAAGAGAACAGCACTAAGGTAATAAACTTCTGTCCAGCTCTCATAATTTGTAATAATGTCTGACAAAGACCAGGTATGAATTTAGTTATTGGTCATTGTCTTCAGAAGCAAATGCTAAGTTGCTCATGCAGAAGATCCATTTATTAGATATATGAATTTGGAAAGGGGCAAAACAAAACTGGAACAGACATATGGCAAATTTCCCATCTTCTTCTTTCCCTTCTTCTTTTCCTTTGTTTTAATTGTATCAGCAGTGAAAGCAGCCAGTTAAACCCAAAACCCTTGTCCAATTACTATTAAGCCCAAGCTATATTTTAAATATGCACTTGCAAATTTTGTTCCAGGACAAAGAAAATCCTAAAGGGCAAGGAAACATTTTCAGAGAGCTTTGGAAAGACAGATGTGCTACACTGAAGCTGAGATGCTGGGCCTCCCATGAGTCTTGGAGTATTTTCTTACTGTTCTGCATCTGACACAGCCATTGTTCTATCACGATGGTTTAAAGCACAGGATTTGCACAGCAATTCCAAGAAGCAGAAGACCTGACCCTTGATACCAAAGTCAATGGCCCTAATCAGCTCAGCAATGCAACGTGCCCCAAATTCCAACTGCAAAGAGCATCCACAGGCTGCAATACATTGGTTTTTGTTGCCATTTCACTATTTCAGCATGCTGTAAAAGGAACAGTACTTGTCTATAGGTTATTATTACATTCTCTGGGATGGCAGCTGCCCAGTGGCCCTGTGGGATTCCCAGGGCTGTAACACATCTCAGTGTATTTCCCCTGAGCTCCCACCTCACCACCCTCTGCAAAATGGTCAGTGCATCAAACCAGCCATAAATATGCCAATATTGCCCTCTACTCTCAAGCCAAAGCTTCCACACAGCTCCAGTGCAGCACCTTTGACCACACCTTGTATTTTTTCCTGATAGACTCTGCAGACTCATTGATTAAATCCTGAATTTGAGGGAGCACAGTATTTAGTAATGGGACAGTTTGCTACAGCATCACTGAACCTCTCCATATTTTTTCTGTGTTCATCTTTACAGCTTGTGAATGTCCTCTGAGCAGCCCTTACAAGATTCTTTTGTTCCTTCACACCAACATTCCTCACCCTCCTGAAATGCTTTTGATTTACATCAACAGCACAAGAAATTCCTTCATACAACTCCTAGGAGATTTGGAGGTAATTTTTTTTGGCTTTAACTGTCTCAGATCTAAACTGCTTCAGATTCAGCAAGCATTACCAGCCACCCTCTTCTTGTTGCCTGTGATTTGAAAAACTCCTCAGTGAGAGGCAGCCACTGATTCTCTTGATTTCTCATGCAAGCCCTATAAAGCAGAGCTTGAAAAGATCACAAAAACCATACTCAAATTTAAGTTGCACTGGATAGTCATCAAACAGCAACTTCCTTGGACCATAAATCTACCTGCACAATGTAGCAAACTTTACTGGAAAAGGGGAAAAAGGACAAAAGGGATTTATTTTATATTTATCTATCTATCTCCCAGATACTGTCTCTAATTTAGTAAGACTTGAAATGAGGCTGAGAGAAAGCATATGTACAGGGAAGAACAAGAGTAGAAAAGGATTCTGTGAATTCACAAACTGTGTATAACCAGTATGTTGTGCTCATGAGCAAATTGAAAATGATGCAAAACAGTTGAGAATTTCACATGACACAATTTTGGTATCATTCAAATACAGAAGTGATTTCATAATCAGAAATCAACAGGGGTATAGAAGCAAGAAACCCTGTGTTCCACAATGACAGACTGGTTTCAGTGGGTGATGATGGACTTGGGGTACCTGCACATCAGCAGAAGATGATTCTGGAGCAATGAGCTTTACAACTCAGAAACACCTTCACGAACAACCAATCCTGGTCATAAAGACAATTTTGTTTTCAGTCTTCCTACAGAAAAAAAGAGAGGAAACCTTTTCCTCCAGGTTACAATTGCACGTATAAACAAGCTTCA
This sequence comes from Callaeas wilsoni, assembly GCA_013398955.1. Lineage (NCBI taxonomy): Eukaryota > Metazoa > Chordata > Aves > Passeriformes > Callaeidae > Callaeas > Callaeas wilsoni. The sequence goes on along the minus strand of VWPU01016957.1, from coordinate 46,228 downwards.
GACAATCCCATAAATGGGATCATTCATCAATAAATCCTTCATTTGTTCAGGTCCCACAACAGACACTTCACCTTGGATATAAACCATCCGTAGCAACATGACAAGTGCGTGTGCAGTACTTGAGCCCTAAGATAAGAATAAAATAAAATGCAAAAGGCAAACCGCAAAGAGACTTTAAAGCAGAATAAAGAACTTGCAGGAAATTTTTTGCTCTATTTTCTTTTTCTTCTCCTCTTGCTTATCCCAAGGTAGGAATTCCTGAAGCTGCCCCTGGTATGTGCATGGCACATCATGTTCCAAGAGTTCTACATTTCAACTCAGGCAGTGGAGACTGTTTTTAAGCTCTGCCCTGGCACCTTCCAAAAGAGATCCCTACAGCTCCCATTCGCACATTTTAATGCCCAGACTTGTTTCTTCCCTGCTCATTTTCATGTAAAGCAGGATGAATGTTTAGTTTTAGTCTTCTGCTGCTAATTGAAATCTCCAAAAGCAAACTTTGATTAACGCTCCGCAAGCAGACCTGGCCCAGCTGAGAGCACAGACCAGCTCTGCTGGCTTTTCTCTCTCCCTGCCTTGCTTTTCTGTCCTGGCCACGGGTGTCACACAGGGTCTGCCTTTCAGAAAAGCTCCCTGGCAGTGCTGCCCTCACCTTTTACTGAAATGCAGGCAGCAAAGCCTTTCACAGCTCTGGATGCTGGCTCGTTTCTTACTTATTACTTTCATTCTCCCCCCTTTGCAGCTCCTGCACGCAGCATGTCTTCTCCTCATCAAACCTCAGCTTACTCATTACTCTACTCCCAGCACTGCTCAGCACTGAGCCTTATGCATGCACAGGTTATGCTCACACATGCTTTACACCTTAAAAGACTTCCAAATTCCTCTATCACTCACAGGAAACCATTTGGCTAATTAAAGATGGCAGAAGGCTGCATACAAAACCTTTTGCAAACCAACTCAGCCTTTTTAAAAGCAAGGACATAATCAAGAAATTGGATTCAAATCCATATTTTGACTATCTAAAAAAAAAAACCCAAAAAACCCGTACTTTGAGCTATGCAGAGCCAGGGCTGGGAGCCATATGCAATATTTTTAGATACCCAGACTTCTTATTTGCTTTAAATGTCAAGGCACTCAAACTAATTAGCGTTCTGCCTCACCTATTCATAGTGCTGCCTTTAAAGCCAGCAGGAATGCTGCTGCCTGTTCCACTGGGAGTAGGATGACGTGGAATTAGGATGGGAACCACAAAGGATGAGGAAGTGTTAACAGCAGAGAGAGGTAGGATGCCACAATTTAAGGACACGAGAGGCACTGCTGTAATTCCACGACGGCCACCGGCGCTGGGAGCACCTCGGGAGGTGCTGCTCCAGCCCCTGAGCTCCCCTGCCACATGCTGAGCACACAGAGCACCCACCAGAAAGGTCAGGAGTACAGGGATCTCATTTGGGAAGACATCTTTTAAGAGCAGTTGTTTTTGTACTAAGCAAAGATCTACCGGTGTGCGGAATTCATGACTTATTCAACTGAAAGAGAGGGATGAAAGCAGGTATTCGTGTTCGGCATCCAGTGGCAGTGGCCTTTCCTCTTCTCCTTCCACAGGGAGCTTATTACATAAACCAAGAGGAAAAAAAACCCAGGTGTTTATTCATCCCCATGGACTGTCAGAGTGAACAATGCTCTTGCTGACTTCCCTGTGTTCCTGAAGGCAGAACATCACCCACTGACTTTACTTCCAGTAACTATCTATTACTATCATCCTGCAAACTCCATGTAAATTTAAAAACAATCCTTTTCTGTAACTTCCCTCTCTCATTACCCTGACAGTGAAGGACACCTGCCCCCCTTTCATCTGCCCCCAGCAACAGGAGAGCCCGTGAGGCAGCACAGGATTCAGGAGCAGTGACAGTGCTACTGCTCCTACCAGGGCAAACACAAAACTGCAGAGCAGCCCACCTGATAAAAATGCTCTGAATTGGAAGGAAAATCACCAGCACTCCTGGGGTGTAATGCTTCCCAGCCATCTTCAAGAAAAAAAGAGTGGATTTCAAAGGGGGATGTAACTTTCAGTTCTGGCACCTGCTGAATGTCCCCCACTGCTCTCCAGGGAGGTTTCAGAGCATCTCGGCTGCCTGTGCTATTATTATGTCAGCACTTCTCTTGCTAAATCCTTTCCCAAGCAGTCTGAAATCCAGCCTTTGTAATTCCAGGTGTGCTGAAAATGGGCCTGAAATTTTCTTCTACTGTGTGATGCATTAACCTGGCTTAAAAACATCAGGACTTGCACGCAACTCTCTATTTTGGGTGCTCCTCTTATAAGACAAAATTGCAGCTGAAGGAAAAGGAATGTGGCTCTGCTGGAGATTTATTCATCTGGAACACAAAAGGGTAGGGACTACAGGCAAAAAAAAAATCCCAGTATAATTCTATACCTTGAGTTTGCTGCCATGGGACAATAGGGGAGAGATGCTGTGCAGCTCCACTATACAACAGGAGCCATAACAACAAATATACTGACTTTCAACTTCTTAGCAAAATTCACCCCAAATCCTGGTTAAGCATACCAAACATTGAAATTAGGCAAAATCAGAAGTGTTGGCATAGTAATTTCTACTATTACAGCTCTGTAGACAGATACCCATCCCCATATGCAATGGAAGCCAAATGGTAATTGGGTGTACATTAATATTCCTAATATTTATTGTTTGGAACTACTATATATCACTATTGTAACTATATAATAGTGAGATTCTCCAGACCATAATGCAGAATGCATGTAGGCAGCTCTTCCCTTTCTTAACTCAATCCTGGGGTGCTTGGATTAAAAAACAGGAGGCCAAATGAGACCATCACTAAACTCATAAAATCTCACTTTCTGCCTTTTTGAAAGCAATCAACTTTTTACCTTTTTCACTCTGGAAAAAAAATACAGCTACAACAAAATCTTACAAATTATTTCAGTTTGGATAATGTGTCTGAATAGCTTTATTTTATCTTCATGCCCGTTAGGGTCAGAATTCTCACAAGGCAGTTTCTGCATATCCTGACTATAACCAGGCTGGACCCAGCTCTAGATCGGAGCTCTTCCCTTTTCCAGGCGAGAGGAAGAGAAATTTCAGCCTTCAAACCAAATCTCTAGATCCCCAAGACTTCACAATATGCACAATCACACCCAAATTTTGCCTTTTGGATTCTTTTTTTCCACAGTAACAAAAGTGCCATAAACCTAAGGCTTTTACAACCCCCACACAGCAAACTGGGCATCTAAAGAACGTAACTCCATGAGCTTGTGGCTATTAAAAATCCCTGTGGAGCACTGTGAACCATCCAAACTGCCCAGGGCCCAGTTTGGAAGGCCAATAATGAATGAATTACAATAGTCAATAAGGGATGTAATTAAGGAAGTAGGTTCTTCTGACATTTACATTTTGCTAGCTGTCACATGTCCATGAAATGTGTTATTGTTTCCCTTCTGAAGTACCAGTCTACAAATACCTTATAAGAATCATACGCAGATTTTTAAGTCCTCTCCTCTGCCATATTCTAATTAGACATATTTATTGCATGTAGAACAGTAAATGCCATGTTTTACTGTTCATATTTACAAGCAGAAAGATGGAAAGTGTCAGGGAGCAGGGCATGACTCCCAGTCAGCCAGAGGGATCTTTTGCAGGCAGAAGCTGTGGACAGTGCACGAAGAAAGGCCCCAAATGTCACCATTTTCAACTCTTTGTGCAAAAATTGAATTTGCTGTTTTACAGTTATTGCTCTTTATTGTTATTATGTAGTATTTTTTACACTGCAGTCCTTAGAAGTCCTCAGCATGGTCCAAGACCAAACATTTCTTACAAAAGAAGTTCCCATAAACAGATAATACTGATTAAAAAAATAAATAAAGAAAGAATAAAAAGGTAATCCCGGAGAGTTTATATTTCAATTCCAGCCTTTGAGAGCTAAAGACCAGATGCCCCTTGGGATATTTCTGAGATGCATGAATGCAGTAGCTCCTCACCATCATCAGGTTTAAAGCAAGTTTGTAGCATGGGAGTATTTTAAAGAAAAAATAAGGGGGTCCTCCGCATGAATATGTGTAAAGAATCCCTCCAGAAGATGATGGGCAGGGTGGGGAGGGATTTGGGAGTCATTACTGAGAAAACTGAATAAATGAATGGTGAAAGTTGGTACTATGGGATGACTCCTCGAAAGCTGATGAAGAGCAAAGGCAGCCAGGAAGAGCCTGGAAAAAAACAATTTAGCAATGGGGTGATAAAAGAGAGAAGGCAGATTCAGCCCAGGAATGCAAAGGGAAGTGTGACATGATCAAAAGAATAAGCTGAGGCAGCAATCCTGGCAGTCACGATGGATTTCAAAAATAAAAGTCAAATTTGTCAAGGACAAAGAAAATGATAACAATTGAAACATGAGATGAAGAGAGGCAGGACTGGGTTTTAACTCTCAGTGTGAGAGCAAATGCTGTATTTCAGAGCAGGTGAGAAGAATTCTGCAAGATCTGGAGTTACCCTGGGTGTGCCAATCAAAAAAACATCACTGGGTCAAAAAGGCCGCTGAATTTACAGGGCTGAATAATAGATGATGCTGATATTTCGCTCAGCTCTCTGAAAAGGAGGTCAAAGAGAGACCTCTGGGAGTCAGGATTAAAAGGCCTGGTTTGGCCACGCTGAGCTTGAGCTGTTGGCTAAACACGCAAGGAGAGGGCTGGAGACACAGATCCAGACTGGAACACAGAGCTGGCATCGCTTGGCTCGACACAATAACCAAATTCATGTTTGCAAATGAAGCAACTCTGGCAAAAAGCACAGCAGGGAAAAAAACAAAGAGCTCAAGGACAGGGAGCACACGGGAAATGCCAGGTGGAAACCGCAGGAGAGGACCCAGGAAAACGGGTAAAAGCCAGAGCTGAGAGTCAGGGGACCAGGCAGAGGGCTGGTGAGCAATCAGCTGCTCAGGTAAGAGGCTCACAGGGGCAGCACCTGAGAGCAGCCAGGACAAGGCCAGCAGGAGCTCTGGGAAGTTTTGAAGACATGAAGGGGACAAAATTCACCTGTGGCAGCCACAAGCAGGGACCACCAGCATTCTCCCGGCCAATGCCACCCTCTGGCAAACACAGAACTCGGTGAACTCCTCACCCCATCTCTCCTGCTCGCTGCCGAGCGAGGAGGGAGCAGAAGAAATTAATTCCTTCTTTTATTTCTATTTTTAAAGACTCAGAGACGCTCAGTGATAGAGACTTTGACAGTTTGACATTTCATCTGCTCCAGCACATGTGCTTCAAGGAATAACTGCAGATCCATGATCGTACCTCGATTTCTGGTCAGGGATGCCAGAACCAACAGATTTCCAGCAAAGTCAAGAAGTACCTTTGGTACATTTTAAACGATTCCTCTTCTGCCAACAGTGAGAATTTTAATCTTGCTAAAATTTTCTTTCAGCCAAGTTTAGCTGTCCTGTTAGCAATCTATCAGCATAATTAACACCATCACTCACATTGAATGGGGAAGAGCAGCAAATCCAGGGGTTATCAGCACAAACCTGATAAAGCCTCAGAACATGCTGGAAAATGCTTTGTAGAAAGAACTTGAGAAATCTGTGTGCATTGTAAGGTCAGGAGAGATTAAAAGTTCAGGAAGATGGGCAAGATGTTGGCATCCAAAACATTGGTTGGAATATTTCAGAGCCATAACGTGATCTGAGTTGAAGAGAACAACCTGAGGACAACAGGATTACAACCACCCACAACGTGTATTATTTATTCAGATGTCATTAAGACTTGAGGCAGAAGCACAATCACCAGTTCTGTGGCCAGCATGAGGAGAAAAACTGATTTTTTTTTAATGGAATGCTACAGTTAAGGTCTGGTCTCCCTTCCATGGAATAGGGCACTGAGTAACACCATTTCAGGCAGGTAAACCCTCAAAGACATAAAATAAAAGAAAATAAAGTCCTCAGCAAAGATAATGAAAGTTGGAGGAACTGATAGATAAGAAGAACAGATAGCCAATGTGACATAGATGTATTTATACGCACAGCTTTCCTTCCTGGATTTCACACTGACAGCCTGAAGAAAATGGGTACAGATCAAATTCATAAAATATGAGTAACACACTGCAATACTCTGCAATAAATACCAAAACCCCACCAGAGTATTCCTGGAAATGTTACAATCTCACAGACTGGGCCCAAGAGCTTTATTTCAATAAAGATAGGGGTCAACATCTCTGAAAGAGAATAGACAGTGCAAATGAAACTCACTTTCAGGGTGCTACAAAATAGGAAAAAAATTGTTGAGATGATTGTCGTCTTCATCACCTGGGTTACAATCCATCTGTTTAGGGTATTTCCCATAAATAAGCAAGATACTCACACTGATTTACCCTGCTTTTTGGCCAGTGGAGGAATCCAGATAAATAATTTAGCTATAACAACACCTCACAGAGAGCTGTATTTTACAGCATATTCTGGCAATTTGCACATCCTCGAGCTAATACAAAATTTTACTTTAACAGAAATAATTCTTTGCTTAGAGCCAAATAGTAATTTCTTGCTTTTATCTCATTTCTTTTTCACAGTGTAGGGGCTTGCCATTGAAGTCGACAGGATTTTGCAATTAAGAGACAACAAGAGTTTAAAAGCACACCTCACTGCATGGAGGTGGAAGGAAATCTTTCCACAAGCCTTTCAGAGGATTTAATTATTAATTTCAAATACACTTTTGGAAAGGAACCTACACGTAAACAGAGATTTCTGGTCACATAAATAAACAAGAAGACAATTACAGGCTCTTTACAGAGCTCAGATTAGTCACGAACATCTAATGGAGCATCGCTGAGCCATCCCAGGGAGAGGCCTGATGTGTGTGATTAACAAAAAAACACCCAGAAACACCCAACCACCAATGGTGGGCCTTCACAAAATCTGCATTTCCTTCCATACGCACAGTTATGGCTTCTGTGGCTTTCTTAAGAAACCACCAACCACTACGCTGAATATTAAATAACACAATGCAATTATTTGTATTTTTGCCGTCTGAAGGCCGTGCTGTTGAAAATACAGAAGAACTCCCATAAAATGTTATTAATTAAGAATATATTGCAGCACTGAAGTCTAACCAAGATGCATATGACAGAATGAATGGTAAAAAATGATTTTCATAGAATAGGCAGCAAGGAAATCTCTCAGGTGGCACTGGGTAGAGAAAGTCTGTGTTCAGCAATAATTATGGTAGGCTTCTTTAATAGTAAAAAAGAAAAGAAAATGTATATCCTTCAGGTAAAGTATATATTTAGCAAATGGGATGGACGGAAAACATCTGACAGCAGAAAAAAAAAAGGTGCATTTGTAAGATTAATAGGGTCAAACCCCATGGGTAATGACAATTTTTGGCATACACACAACAGGAGAACATCCTGTTAGTCATATCAAATACAATTTTTTGCTATCATGTTCTAAATACACTGACAAGTACTTGGAAAGTGGTATGAAGGGACCCATTTAGTTTAATCCCTGGCATGGAATGATGGAACACAAGAAAGGATTGTTATTATTCTATTGCAGTGCTGTAGATGAACCACATTGTACTGCATCTACAGTGCAAACTCGCAGCAAAATCCTTCTTGTGTTTTTCTTGGTGAGATACATTCTTTACAAATGATATTCCACCTTCGACTCAATCTCCTTCATGGATAAATTTACTCAAAGGGCAGAATTCCTGATGGCTGGAATAACACCATTATTAAAATCAATACTTTTTGATGAATATTATGTCTGGAACATATTAAGAAGAGCTATAAAGTAGAGGGAGAAAAAAACCTGCTTATCATTTTCAGTAGTAACCCAACCAGAGCCCTTCATCTGTAACGAATTATGGAGCAATTCCCCTAAATCATCCGTATGAAGTCAGCTATGACACTGCCAATTTTAAAAAAAATTTGCTAGTTTTGAGCTAGAAATTGATTTTTTATTGTGATAAATTAAAATCCAATGGCAGCCTACAAGATACTCAACATGAAGAAGCCCACTCTTTTTTCTGAATATTTTTATTCTTTTCTATCACATCAGACTGGCACTGGGGCAGAGGTGACAGCAATAGCCAGGGGTAGAAGTCAAGAAAGGATACTCTAGAGAGGTAAATAATCTTTCCAAAATACCTTTTTGGAAATTCCAAAATCATGGAAATACAACTAAGGAAGAAAGCATTGTGGGGGACAGGGAGGGTTGTTAAAGGAAGAGAAAGCAAATGCAAGATTATCCAGGCTCTTCCCTATCGAGGGCTGCTTTTTTCCCTGCTGCAAAAAAGTAAACACCAAACTCCAAACTTTATAAACTCTGAAGTTTAACACGGATATCAGAAGATCAGTGTGAGTGAAACACAATCTTTTTGCAGCCCTTTACAGTTTCTTCCCATCCAAAAACCCAGGCTGAGCAATAATACAAACCCAAGTTTTGCCAGCTTGTGGGATTTTCCAGCAGGAATGGGAATGAGATGACAGCTGTGGGCTGGCAAAGCAGAGACAGGCTGGATGAGAAAGACTAAGAATGAATGGGACAAGGGTGTGAAACTCTGGGACAAGGAGAGACCCAAGCTGGGAAAAAAGCCCAAGGGATGGTGCTTGTGAAGACCTGGCAGAGGATTTCATGCACCTCTGCTCCAAACCCTTGGCATGGGAAGCACGACTCTCCTGTTCTCAAAACAACACTTAAAAACTGATGTGGAACGCTCCCCACATCCCTCTGTCACAGCCCTGCTGCAAGAAGGACAACTCAATAGTCCTGTCCATCACTGCGGCAGCTCAGGGGCAGACATCTGCAAGGTGGATTTAAGGGTTTTATTCTAAGCCTCAGTGGGTGAGTGACAGGTTTACTATAAGGATGATATAGTTATGTCAGTTTAGAGTATGGGATGTCAGAGTTACGAAATGAAGGAGACTGTTCCCACGTCCCCACCTCACTTGCTGCAGACAGGAGAGCGTGCAGGATGCTGCAGGAGAGGCAACTGGAATAAAGCACACCTTTGTTTCTAAAACACGTCCCCTTTTCCCTCTTTATTCTATGCAAAGAATTCCAATGTTTGAGAAACACTCCGAGACAAGTGCACAAGGAATAGGCTTTCTCTTTTCTCTCTATTATTTCCCCAATAAAAGGCTTTAATGTTAGGAAAGCAACTGTGGCTGGGGTTCAATTTGCACTGACAGCCCTAATTCTGACATCTCCCATTTTCTGTAACCCCAGCAATGCCCTCTGAAACACAGCTTTTGCCTGGATACTTTACACAACACATCCCAAATGAGCTTTTCATTACTAACTACTCGTATTATGTATCAGTGAGCTCAATGACATTGATTTTCTAATAATATAAATTAACTGGCAAAGATAATTTCATCTATCATCAGTAGGGTTTTATTTCTGGCACCGTGTTAAATAGTTAATCTTCCAAAAGATTAAATCAAGGGCTTCTTAAAATTCAAGGCAGAGCTTAAACTGCTGTAAAAATCTTCTTAATTATGATTAAAACAGTTTGTGTGTTGTTGCTTTCTGTCTAAGTAGTGTAATGTTTTGCTTCGGTTTCTTCTTTTCGAGCAATTTAAAAAATCAAACATGGTATTGCTGTGGCAGAAACTGCGTCAGGCATGAAAGTCTCTGCAACTCCCTCCACCAGATGCTACTGGGGAAGCTGCTGCTCGGCAGCTTCACACAGGCAACCTCAAATTTTCCAGTATCTTTTACCCCTCATTTCATAAAAATAATACAATTTTTCTACCACTGCCAATACACAAGCCACACTCTACAAGGAATGTAAGGGCTTGCTCTGACAGAGGAGAACCCTTTATCAAATTTCGGAGACGCTTCACGTGCGTTTGCACCAGTGAGATTCTGTGGATGCTGAAATGCTGATAGCAGGGAAATTTTCTCTTCTTGCATTCATTCTGTGAGAACTTGTCCTTTGCTGTGTAAGCTATGTAAACAATAGATAGGGTTTTTGTAAATAGCATTCATATCTGGTATCTTCCGACCTTGTGTACATTGTATTAGGAAAGAACATTTCTAAGTGGGTGTCTGAGACTTTGACCAATCACCCTAGGAGAAGTGTGAGCACTGTTCAATTGCTTTATGGAACTAGAATATATAAATGGTACTGTAAATTTAATAAATAATGCATTCCTCGCTCTGGACTCCTGCCTCGCTGCATCTCTGAACCCCTGCTTGGAAGCCCACAAGACTCCACTGCCCAACCAGGAAATACCTCTAAAGGAACCAGGGAAAGATTCAAATCTGTCCCACCACACGATCACTTTACTCACCCCTGTTTTCTCATCAAAGATTTTGATTCCCCCAAAGGAAACTGTTAAGAAGACTTTTTGTTTATGTTCTCCTTTCGATCGAGCCGCAGCAACAATTCCCTGTGGAAACAAAGAGCAGTTTTAGTTGGTTTCATGACTCTCCCAGGTGCCAGAGAGCACAGATCTGCTTGTGGACAATTCACACTTTTCTAGGAACACTTCAAGGTTTTCCAGGAACAGTCTCCTCCTTACTCTGGCTTCCTTCCTTTTTTCAAGGTACCACATCTCTTTATGCTACCCAGAGAGCATTTCAAATGTGCTCCCACTCCCAACCCTTGCACTAGCTAATCCTCCATGAAATTTGTTTTCATGGAAGCTGAAGGTCATCTCAAGCACACTTTTCCCAGCTATAATCTGTTCTGTTTATTTATTCTTAAACAGGCAAAAAACCCAACAAGCAGCAGAGGAGAGAAAATGCCAATGACTTTAGCTTACTTCACACTCATCTGGAATAAGCGAATTGAGGTTTTTATAGAAGAAAAATGTTCTTCTAAAAATCAAAGTACACCTGTGATGTAAAAAATTGGTATTAAGGGTTATTTTTTTTCCATTATCTCAGACCTTTACTTTATAAGAGAACTTGCTGATACCATCTTACGCATTTTTCTCCCACAGCATAATTAGAACACTAACTTCTGTTTCTACCTTCTTAGGAGCCTGCCCTGACCAGTAACACTGAACTGAGATCAAATATAATCAATTGTACTCCTAAATAAATGGAAGTATTTAGACTTTATCTGGTTCTCTGCAATTCCAACATGTTTCAAGAACCACTAACTTCGGTTTTAAGACCTTCATTGCTGCCATTACAAGGATATGATGTCAAAAGCCACCCCAAAACTTTATGGGTGGCCTCAAAATTTATGTTGTAGGGCACTGGGTTTACAGACCCCATAACTTTATGCTCTGCCGTCAAATATGAATTTCTAACACTCCCTTCCTTTAACTGTTTTAGTCATTTCCAAGCACTATTTAGATCAATCTTGCCACCTGCAAACAGGTATCAGGCACCTGGGAGACGTGGAAATATTAATCCATGGAGGAGAGAGGCAAAAAGGTTTGTGCAGCAGAACAGTGACAACTCTCCCCATAGAGTGCAAGAACTATGGAACGATGAGAAACACCCAGCACACATTTAAATCAGGTAGGAATATTGTGGCAGACGTGACATACCAACAGAGCACCTTTTGGAGCAGATTAATTTTTGCCTGCCATAAAACTGATTTGTAAATTATCTCCCAGATCTTGCTTTTAGGTTGTTGAACCATAAGCTGAGTGTCACCCCGTGCTGTTTCCCTAATGAGTAACTCATTCCTCCCGGATCGTCGGGACTGGAACCCCGCGGGCTGGTAGTACACGAGACACCATTTAGGGATTTCTCCTCCTGAAAAAACCAGCAATGGAAAATCCATCAGCTCTCTAGGCAGAGGGCTGGGAGGAAAAAAAAGGAGGGAAAAAGCAGCAGAGGGTTTGCTGCTAGAGCTGGTTTGTGTAGGGGAGATGGAAGTGAACAGACAACAGTGCACTCCAGGAAAACACAACCTCTCCTTCCTTCCCACTGACTCAAGCTCTTCCAAACATCCCAGAGGAGGGACAGAATGATTCCTACACAGCTCTCACGCTCTGTGAGGGGTGTAAGAAGAGACTGGGCCATTGAGGGATGCCTGTCAGGTCCAGAGAGCCCACCCTCACCACCACGGGTATTAACACTCTGTCTACACTCCAACCTTACACCCAAATCTGCCTTTGCCACAGCTTCATTTCATCCCCAGAACTCCGGGGACTCCTCTCTGTCTTCTCATGCCCCATCCTCTGATTTTGTAACACACCAGCCCTGCCATTGCTGGTGCAAGACATTCTCCTCCCAGTGAGGACACCAGTTCCCCCTAAATCTGGCTGCCTACACCCAGCACTGTCACTCAGAGGAGGTAACAGCCAGAGGCAGTGCTGTAGTTGATTAGAAATGTCATAGAAAATGCTCTGATATCCCATTTTCCTCTGTACTCGTTTACGTCTCCTTTTGCATAATAAAATTATTCAATTTGCAATGTGTTGTTTGTAATTTGTGGACAAATTGCAGTGGTGTCAATCACGGAGTAACTACAGAACTCAGAGATAATGTATTAAAATTAAACCAGGATAAGCAACACCAGGCAGGAGTTCATGCAAAATTGACTGATTTCAATACATAATTTACCAGACTAAGGCTCAGTGTCATGAAAGGAGAATGAGTCCAAGCTCAAGCTGGAATTTGCTCCATTTGACATATAATATTGAAAGTTTCACTGCACCTTGAGCTTCATCATGGAGTCCTGGCATAACTTGTCCCCTCGGGCAGCAGAAACCTCATCTATCCCAATCAGCTTGGCTTTGTACCGGACACCGTCGCCTTTGAACCTCTTTATCAAAGTGGCTTCGCTGCGATCCTGACCTGCAAAGACAGCACAGAAACGTGGAGTGCACAGGGGAACGGGGGAAGGAGCACAACCGAGCGGCAAATCACACCCAACCCCGAGCTCGACGCGCGCGAACGCATCGATGGAATTAGAAGGAAATGCTCGCTCAACGAAACCTGCTGGCCTCACTACCTCGAAGGAATTCGCGGTGGAACTGCTGCCATGCAAAATCTCCTGCACACAAACGAGGTCTACGGGAGGAAGAGAAGAACCTGAATCACAGCTCGTGGATCTGAAAACTTGTGATCTGTACGAGCTGTTTTAATCCCAACCCACAGGAGAATTCTACGTTTTGAAGGCAAAGCTCTAACAGAAACATGCTACTATTTCCTTACAAAATGACTCATCTAAGCAATATTTACACTATTAACATTTGAAAGACAGAAAACCAAATTATACTGTTTGCCTATAAAATACTGATGCTTTAAGACTGCTGGTTCTATTCTTTTTGCATATAAACATGCACAGAAACAACATATCTAGCAAAGGCTGCTCTCGTGGGCTTACCTTCAGAAGCTTAAAAAAAGGCAAGAAGATGTTTCTTAATAAAAAATCTTGGGTTGCATTTCTCTCTTTTTTTTTTTTTTTTTTGCTATTTTTCTCTTCATTACAATATTATTGGTAGTAGTAGTATTTAAACTATTAAACTATTTTTATCTCAACCCACAAGTTCTCTCATTTTCACCCTTCCAATTCCCTCCCCATCATCCTGCTGGGAGGGGAGTGAGTGCCTGCACGGTGCTTTGCTGTCAGCTGAGGTTAAACCACGACACCAACGAACCTGAATTACCTGAACCACCTGACTGTGACACCACAACAACCCACAAAAAGGACATCTTTGTCAGGAAAACTTCCCCCATCCCTTCCCTGAGTATGTCCAGAAGAGTTTTACCGTGTCTCAACTGGAAGAAATATGTTAGTTAGGGAATCAGTCTTCCTAAAATGGATTAAACATATATTTTGCAGCTGCCTGTGGAATTTCTTGCTAGGATCTCAAAAAAAACCCCCAGCAGTGAGCTGTAAATAACTGCAACCAAACAAGCAACAGCCAAAGCACACAGAAGCAGGCAAAATGGTGAGATATTACAGAACTTCCAGTTTCTTGGACCCAACATATTTCTCAAAAAAACCCCTTGCCTAAACATGGGACAGACATTGCTAAAATTTACACCATTGCCACCTAAGGGCTCTAGTCACAGATTCTTTCAGCTGATGGAGGAGAATGAACCAAGAACCACAGTCTGCTATAAAGGAATCACAGGTCAGAATCGAGTCTTAGTCTACATTTGAGAATTCTGGCCCGTACTTTCTCCAGAGCTCATTCCTATTTAAAAGGTCAGATTTCAGCACTAAAAAAAAATATTAATACAATAAATTTTATTAATATATTAAAATTAGTATAATCTGATACTGTACAGCTGTTTATTGATAAGAAGTACAGAAGCTTTGGGGAAAAAATCCTATTTTGTTTAGCATTTCTATTAAAAGTACCTTCTTTAGCAGTCAACACTTGGGTCAACTTTGCTAATTTACACATCTATCAAGCTGATCAACAAGTTAGGTTCTAAACTATGGAATTAAGTCTTTCCAATACCATTAAGAGCATGTATAACCAGCAAAGAGCACTTCCAAATGAAGATATTAATTTGGTTCCCTTCCCCTCAGAGCAGAGCGCTGTGAACTAATGATGGATTAAATGTATTTTAAAAAAAAACCAGAGCTATTTTAAACATTTTGAGATCTTCAAGTATGTTTGAGCTCACAAATACTATTTGTTTCAATGAAAAACATGAGCTCAGAGCCATGTTTTAATGCCTCATTTGTAGCCCTTTAAAAATAAGGCCGCTCATAAGCGCTGCTGTGATAGTTCAGCAGCCACCCAAGTGTTTCCCTCGATTTCTTCTCATCCCTCCAAAGAACTGAGCAGGGCTGAAACTTCATGCTCTTACATTATCTTGTATTAACAAACAAATAAATAAATAAATAAAAAAGGCAAATGAGACACAAGTGATGCATCAGAAACTCTCAGCAGTGCTAGTATCATTCCCCAGGGAAACATCAAGGCAGATGTTGGCACCATCAGCTAAAAACAGTGAAAAACCATTTCCCACTTTCAGCCTCCGGAGCGGGGCAGGAGGGAAAACATCTGGAGACACAACAAAGTACAACTCTAACAGTGGACTTTTCCATATGTCATTTATACTTGCGAAGACATCCTGTTGATTTGCAATAAATACGATCCAATTCCAACAGCTTCCTTACCCGAAACTTCCAGTTTTACGCCTTCGTTAGAGCCAAAGGCAGTTGTGAGCTGACAGCAGGAGCATGTCAAGAGTTTAGGAGTCTTTTCTGGGTCCAAGTCGTGACTGTGACCTTGCATTCATCTGTTATTTTAACATTCATACTTATTTCAACCTCTGCGGTGTTTTACTGCACGTAACTAAATCCCTGCCATTAACAGCCCACTCAAACACAACTTACGGCCGCATCTGCTTAGGCACGAGTCCCATGTCAATTATGACCCAGATTAAGCAGGATGAAGTGCTTTTGGGATAAATGACTGGGAAAAATCATCAACCTGAAAATGATGTAGATATTCGAAACGGCGGCGGAAGCTGCAAATTGCTGGAGACTACAAATTCATCCGTGAAACCCCAGAGCATATGTCCCGTGCAGAGCACACTGCACATGCACACTGCCCTATATTGTGCATCAGCCATCTGCAAGCCACCACTCCTCAGCACACACCCAGACCTCCTCTGATCTACAGGCGTCCATATTCCCGAATTTTGGTGTTGTAATGAGCACTGAAAAACTCCCTACCGGCTTGGGAAATTACCATGTGACACTGCCAGGGCAGCTGATTTTAGAGCAGCCACGAGGTGTGAGATTTATGGGAGGATGATATTTCATTTGAACCCTGGACGCTTTGGAAGGCAGATAGCCCAGACTGTCATAAACATCTCATGATTGAAACAAAAAAGGGTGGGGTTTTTTTAATGACAGTTCTCGAACAAGGTTCTTTTTGTATTTGAAACTGCATAAATAAGAGGTGCCTGAATTACGAGGCTGTAATTCCTCCTAGGCTTCAGAGGAGGGTGAGTGATAACATTAAACCACTAAACCAGAGAGCTGTGCCCGTGCCAGGAACACGCCCAGGGAAGTGAATCTTTCCTTCCATGTAACAAGCAGAGTCAATCTTTGCTCCTTCACAGCTTCCACCCTTGCCAGTGGAGCTCCGCCATCAAGCCTGGCTCTCCAGCCATCCCTGCCAGCACACTGGATGGGTCCCAGCCTCTGGGAAGGAAAATTACTCTGGATACAGGGATGCACTTACAGCCAGAGTTGAGTTTTATGTGAATACTGTGAAGCCACATCTTGGGGTTAGGTAGCATCTCAACGGTTAGAGAGGGACAGCCACCTGTGAAGGTTTTACAGAAAACTGGGGCTTGAGCTCAGAAATAATTTTTAGGCCGTAATCTGCAGCCAAATTAGAAGCCCATGTTTAATGACAACCACTTCTCTCCACAACACATTTCCTGAAATCTTATTTTAGGGTTTCTTGACTAGAGAACAGCACAGATGCCAAATCACTCTGGGTGAGCAGCTGATGCCCATTGCAGCTGTCCACCTGTACCCTGCACAAGGTGGGATCTACCCAAGTTCTTCAGAGGACCAGCACCCTTACATTATTCTAAAATGACCCTAAATTAAATGTCTATATCAAAACTTTTCAAGATCAATGGGTACTCTCCAATGGTTTGCTCTAAACTGTTTTCATAGTCTGTTTTTCATAAGCAGAAGGAATTTTTATAAGAAATAACCCTGGCATTTGATCACAACTCAACACAAGCAATTTACAATCCAAAACGGAACAACATCATCAAAACTAAAATCAATTTGATTCTCATGCCACAAACTGCGAAAAAATACAGAAGCTAAAAACCCACTAAAAAGTCATACAAATTAGAAAGGTGACCACTTTTAATTAGGAAATGTGCCGCTCTTGACTCAGGCAAAGAGAAGTTTTGTTTGCAGAGTACAGATTTATAATCCTCAGAGGCCCTTAAAATGTAAATGTAAGAGTAATTATTTTATTTTTATCTACTTCTGTAGATGCCACCACACACCCTAGAGCCATATGTGTTCCAGCTGGACCCCTGCTTCTTCGTGAGAAGGAAAATACGACCTTTGCTGCAGAGCTGTGACATTGCACTTGGACTTCCAGAGTCTTTTAAGAGAGCAATAAATCCCCAGAGCTGGGTGATGCAATACGCTCCCAAGCTCCCATCTGAAGTGGAGAGAGGCTTAGCAGCACGATCAGCATTAAGGTACTTTATCCATCTCACTAAAGCTACTGTAGAAGTCATAAACAAGGTTTGTAATGCAGTCAATCATTTTTATCCACGGCACTATACCTTAATTAAACCCAGATTCCCCCAAGCAAGCTAGAGATAGCCCCAAACCCCCAAGCACTCAAGCCAGGCACCTCAAGCCCAGTCAGCCCCGAGGGGTGAATGGCAAACAGTGCAAGAGGGAGAGAAGCTGCTGTGGAAGATGGGGGATGGAGCAGCCCGAGCGGAACTGCAGAGGGGCTCCCAGGGCGGTACCCAGCAGCAGCAGGCCCTGGGGCTCCGTGGGGCGCTGCACCCCCGGCAGCACCATCCCCTGCCCTTGCCATGGAGAGCAGAGCTGGGTTTGTGTCGGGTTACCTGGCTCCCCACACTGCTCTGGGCTCTGCAGCCTGCAGCTCACCCGAGGTTTGCCTCCCAGGCACCGTGTATTTTAGCGGGTGTTTCGAGAAGCCAAGGATTACGCTTGATTCCAGCTCTTAGCCCCACAGAACACCAAGCTAACGCTGTATTAATATGCTAAAGTTTAGAGCAAACCATGTTCATCCTCCCAGGGGATCTGTAAGAGAGAGTATTTCATAAATAGAAAAAGAAAATAAAGCAAAGCCCCGCTGCAGTGAGAACACTGTTGCTCTTTCTGTCCTCCTCACAACACACTCAGCATTCCTTGTAGCACCCGCTAATCTAAACCAATAACCCTGGAAATGGCTATATCCTTTATTTAAATGTGTGAAGCCCTCAGGGTATAATCTGAATTTCTTGATTTTACGACTGTAAAATATATAATGATATTATCACCAAAGTCAATAACATGCTCCTAGCAATCAATTCGCTGAAGAACGACACAGCACTGGCTTTTTTTTTTCTTCTTTTCTAACTAATAAACTGTCAAAGTTGTATCCATCCAAATTATGTACACATTCAAATTATAAACCTGAAATAACACCTCCTTCTGTATCGCAGGGTTGAAAAACAATCCCGTACACATTTATAAACAGCCTACATCTTCCTGGGGCAATTAGCATTTTTATGGGTTTTTATGGCATCAACGCAGCGGAAAATACAAAACACTGTGGTGCAGAATGACCTCTGAGATGCCACACAGACTGAAGACTCCTAAATTAATTGCTAAGTGAAAGGTATTTCCCATTAGCTGTGCATATATATGCACCTAAACACATCTATATACACATGCGTAATTTTATCTATTTGCACATATACACACACGATGCACAGGTTCATTTGGTGTCAATTATCCCAAGAAAACTCACAGCAATTTTAATCAACTACAGATTTCCCTAGGAAAAAAAAAACCCCTAAGTACATAAGCAGGTGTAAAAGAGAAAATATTCACATGCAATTAAAGGTACATTTCAGTACAGCAGGAACTAAAAGGAATTGTGAAGATAACTCTGATTACTCTCCTTGACGGCACATTTTCCTCAGTGGCTTCACAGAACCTCAAGACCAACACGGAGGGCTCAAAATGATCCATCACACAAAGGGATGGATTGTGGTATCACAACCACAGCAGCCTGAGAATGCTTTTCTTTCTTTACAGAAAGAAAAAAGTTCAGTGCTGAATGCTTATTTGGGGTTTTAAAACTGAGAAGCTCCCTCAAGTTCTCAGATTTTCCTGGCATCTGTTAATCTGATTTTTGAAATATTTTCCTAGAACTAGGAAAGCTAGCTCTAGGAAACTAGAAAACTTAGAGTTGCTGGGTAATTAATTTGTCACTGTCTTTGGGAGCACGACTGCCCAACCCTCCTGTGTGGCACCCACAAATCTGCCACAGAAAAATAAATCTTTTTCCTTTTTTAACATAACATTTTAGAAAAGAAACCACATCATAACTTAGCAGTCTATGTGCCCAAAATTGAACTTCTGGTGTCATCACCAGCATTCGCTTCCTCTAACAATACTTCTAAAATTAGTTTTCTTGCAATTAGCCATTTTTAACTTTTTTTTTTTTTTTAAAACAAGACAGATACTTGAGGGTTTAATTTCGAGATCAATACTTCATCCCAAGTGACCAGAGCACAGTCACAGCTCACAACATCAAGCAGTGCTGTCTTTTAAATGAAGACATACTTTGGATTTCACGCTTTATTTCAGTGATAAATGCTAATCTCTAGCAAATGAAAAGAAAACTACTTACATAGTGAAATACAACCTGTTTATAGGGGTACATCCCTAAATAAGGTACATCCTTAAAATTTTGTAAGGAATAAGCATCTCTTTTCTATTTAAGTCCCTGCACAAAGGTTGGTTACAGTATACGGGCACAACTTGAGTGCAAACTTCTCCTTTCACCAACTGATAGGAAATCTGAAAAGTCTGCAAGGTGTTGCTCTGGAGTGCTTTTAATGCCCCGTTTTGACAGCAACACAATTTGTCCTGAACGCAAAGACTGAGAATACTTCCACGGAAAATGATAAACCACGTAAAGAGGGGACACGGAAACCACTCCGAAGGCTCAATGAACTCCTATTACGGTTTAATTTAAAAACATTACCTCCAATTTTAAGCACAGATAAAGGCTCTCCAGGAAAACTCAATCATCATTCAGACGATCATCTCAGCAGCACTCCCCGATTGTTCAGCGCTGCTGTTCACAAAACCTCCAGCTGAGAGATTTTATGGCTTCTGGCATTATTAGCCTGAGAATTACTGTACTCGAAGGCACCTACACAGCCCCACGCCCAGAACCAAGTTTCCTCTGTAAGGAAACAAGATGTTCCCATATTATTTGCTGTCCTTGATCAGAACTTTACAAGCAGAGATGTTGCTCATCAGGTGACAGCAACTGCACTTGCCAAGTTTTTACCTCAACACTTAATACAAGATGAACACACTGCACATTTTACCATCTCCAAAGCAAAACGGTTGCATGGACTGGATTAAATTATTTCTTTATACTACAGTGAAGTCCATGTGAGTATGTCAAGGGAAGGGTTCTGCTATTTACAGAGGAGGCCTCGGTATAAAATAATGTTTGATTAAAACTTGGGACAAATCTCAGTGATGGAGAGTCTGGGGCGAGCAGCCGGGAGAAGGCAGTGATTGAGCACCCAGGCTCCAGGGGCAGATGACAAAGCACTCATTTTCCTTTTAGCCAGAAGGCTCACTGATCAATTTTATTTTCTTAGATGGTTTTTGAGATGAAAGAATATGGGCACATCTTCAGACACAGAAATGACCAAAAGCTGAATGTAATTAAACTTCCTTTCAGCCTCTGTACCATGCAAGTCTTCATAAATCTTTGAAAGTCATTTTGTAAAGGAGCCTTTTACAGGCTGTGTGCAGAAGCAGCTGAAATTCCAAATTCTACATTGATTTAAAGTGAAATGAGACCCTGCAATAAAACTTCATTTTGGGGTACTAACCTTGTTCAGTAAGCCCCAGGGAATGACCAGAAGTGAAAAAAGGGAAACTTGGCAGTCCATTTTCTGCTGTTAGAGAATTAAAATGATATTTTCTGGACAACCAGAGGGGAAGGGAGAAGACAGGTATTTGTGGACTCTCCTCTTAAGAGACAGAAGATAGTTTAGTGATCTTTGTTCACCTCATGTTTCAAAGCTTGGGTAAATGTTTAAATCAAACAGACATCAAAATGTCAAGTACATAAAGCCCTTGGGAAAACAGGGTCATCGACCATTGCATTCCTTACCCACTTGCCTGGGTCTCGGTACAGAATCAGCTGTTTCTGAGCTAAAACCAGCTAAGAGAAGGTAACTGATGTTACAGAGATCCTTAATTTGCATGAATATGTGCACTGCATTTGGATGGGGCATCGTAGAAGCCCAAGCACTCTGAAAACCAAAGGACTTGTTACAGCTGTACTCACATGCCCGAGCAAAACAGTCCCAACGGGGCACTCAGCTGATACCATCTGCTGCCAAAATCTCTGTAAAGGACTTCCAGAGCAGCAAGGAGAGGCCAGTCCAAAGGGGCTGCTAAATAACCGCAGAATGTGTAATTTCCCAACCAAACCTGAACTTGCTGGGGCAGAGGAAAGTCAGATAGAATTGCCTTTCCTTCCAAGCTCCACCACAGCACTGAGAAGCACCTTAAAGCAGATGAAAAATTAGCCAACACAAGGAATACTGATCATTTACAGACAAGCATCTAATTAATTATTTTGGTATGTGAACATGCAATAAGATCCGCAGGGTTGCTGGATTTTCCCGATTCCTCTTTAATCCTAGAAGAACTCTAAGAGCTCAGAACTCATGAAAAAAAAAATCGAGCTGCTTTTATGTGTCTCTCTATATCTGGCTTTAAGTATGCACTTTTCAGGAACAATTTTAATTAGACTTTCACTAATCCAGGACACAGACACGCACACATTTACACGCGGCGCCCCAAAGTCATGCCGAGACACACAAATTCACAATTTACACTTCAAAGCCTACAAAATATATTCTGTTGATGAGCCTATCAAAGAGTTTAGTTTTTCTTATGTGTAAAGAAAGAGAAAGGGTGGAGAATCAGTTCACTTCATACAAATACCAGATTCCTGTGCTGCCCTAAGACAAACGCTAATTCCCCGGGACTATAAAAAGAGCAAGTTAAGAAAAGATTATGCTCTGCTGATTACCATACTCAAATTTCTCACACGTTCAATAAGTGAAAAAAAATCTTTCCATTCAAGATAACTAATTACAGACACTAATGTCCCCAAAGACAAGAGCAATAGCCTGTAACACCTAAAGCAGGAGGACAAAGTCATTCATTGATTTACACTTCACCCTCTCCTGTCACCGCTGTGGTCCCCCCGTACGAGCGCCGTGTGCAGGCACAGAAATGGGGCTGTGCACCACAGGGATGGAGCCACGGTCCTGTGCCAGGGCCACCTTTCCCTTCCAGCCATCCCTTTGTCAGTGCAGAGCTTCACTCTGCTGAAGGCTGGTGCCAGTGCTCTGCAGAACGTGCGTCAGGCCAGGCCGGAACATCGGCACACTGCAGGGTCCGGGGGCCGTGCTTGTGCTCCTTCACTGATTTCGTTCCCCAGAGCAAACGAAGTCTCGCCTAAATCGCAGGACTTGGTCCTCTGGGAGAGAAGGTGAAGGTCACTCTTGAAGCATTAGAGCTCCCCAGGCTCACCTCCCACTTCACTTAACCCCAGACCCCACTGAGCAAAGACTCCAGCAGAAAATGACGCTGCAACTGCAGAACAATCCTCATCCTTCTTCCTATGTAATTAGTGGCCCTGACAATTACGTCTGGATTATTAGTAGTTCTGATAAGATTGGTGTAAAACACACTTGTGGAATGTGCAGACCTTTAAGTTGCTACCTTAAAAGTCTGCCTCCAAGGACATGGCATTAAAGGCAGCAGGTGTCCTCAGAAGGGGACTGTGCACCCACCTTACAACACCTATTCTCCTGCAGAAAAAGGAAAAGAATGGAAGTGTCATGCTAAAAAAACTCCCACAGTAAAAAGGTGTGTAGAAATTATCCTAACATCACATTAACTCAATAAGAAAAGCAGCTGCTATTTATTTTCTGTAGTCAAGTGGAAATACCAGTATTCACCACATGGCAGTCAACAAAAAAAACAAACCACTCTTTCCTTGCTGAAATTGTTCACATTTTGTTATCCAATGTTTCAGGAAGAAAATTATTTTCATTTTGGCCTCCCACTGCCTCTGCAACATCAGAGAATGTCTCTCCCTGTTGGAAAAACAATAGGAGGCAAAGAGAAAAGCAGCTTTTTTCCTGAGACTTTGGGCTAAAAAACGCCATCAATTTCAAAATTACAACAGTGGCAAAGTGCCTCTTTCAATCTGGTCCTTTCATTTTTGCCTCCTGCTGCCGTTCCTATTGTCAAAGTGGCAGCAGGAGGCAGGAATGAAGAGACTACTGCTGGCAGCCACCCTTGGGCAAACTGCTGATAAGAGGTAAAACACCCCTGTGCCAGAGCAAATTCCAGAGGTAAGAAACCGGGGTTTGCACATCTCCCGTGTATGCAAAGCCAGGGAGGATCAGCACATCAGGAGAACGCCTCTGCTCCTGGAACTGCACTGATCAGGCATCAAGGAGCCAAAATGTTTGGGCTGGAGCTCAGGAAACTGAGAGTGAATTGTTGGGAAAATAATGAAATATAATAAAAACAAACCGGCAAACCCCACCAGCTAACTCTGCACCAAGGAAGACGAAAGGAAACTTTCCCCAGCTGGGAAAAGTTGGAGACTTTTTCAGATATTGAGTAGGTGGTTTGAGCTGTAAGGGCACAAGGACCCAAGTGACCAAGTTTGAATCCAGAAAGCCTACTGGTATGTGAGGAGAAGCAGGACGAAATACCAAAGTCGAGTGCCAAAATTTTTACAAATTTTAACACATTTGCTGAGCCACCTGCAGAGCAGTCCAGTATTTCAGAGCTATTCACCTAAAGAGCAACCAGAAAGAAATCACTAACAACCCTTCTCCAAGAAGGTTGGAAGCTCTCTGTGCAAGCCAGAGAGAAGCTCCTAAAGCAGTGACTGTGACTAACCCAAGTAACCACCTCTGTCTCTTGCCCTTCGGTGAAGCTTCCAAAGAATCCAAATTCAGTGCAAATCAGTGTCCTCTGAACATGACTCTTTTTTAGAAAGACATCTTCATTCTCTGAAAGGAGGAGCTCCATCCCCAGCTGAGCAGTACCCGAAGGTGTCTCTGCTTGCAGCCCACGACGCTGTGTCCGGCAGATGGGCACTCGCAAGGATGACTGAAGTGGATCCTTTTTGGAAGAAATATGGGTGCTAAAGGGACAGTTTAACCTAATTCTAGGAAGTTTTAAGCAGTACCCGAAGGTGTCAGTGCTTGCAGCCCACAACGCTGTGTCTGGCAGAGGGGCACTCGCAAGGATGACTGAAGTGGATCCTTTTTGGAAGAAATATGGGTGCTAAAGGGACAGTTTAACCTAATTCTAGGAAGTTTTAAGCAGCTGGAGCAAATCAAGATAGAGGGTAGGAGCTGTGTCTCAGCCTGGCCCTGCTGAAGGGTTGAAAGAGAACAGATCTGCCAATATTACACACGTGGTTTTACTACCTTTGTGCTAACAAGAGTTTATTACAAGAGAGCAAAACATTCCCCTGAAGACCTTGAGGAAAAAGTCTGAACAAAGTCGACTTCATCTGCAGAGGCTCTCTGAAAACAGAGAAAACAACTGGGAAGCGAATAAAGGGGCTACTAAAATGGAATATGTTACTATTTTTCATTGCATGGATTAAATAAAAGGAGGGTTATCATTGCTGAAACTGAGCCATGAAAAAGGTACTTTTCCCCTACTAAAAATAAAAAGCATTGTACTTTACAAATAAAATCCCTATTATTACTTGTGTTAGAACTGAACAACAAAAACTTATGAAGCTTGAAAACTCTATTCTGTGCAATAAGCATCTAAAATGTTTTATCACCTATGTTTGTTAAAATAATAAAGGAAGATGATTTTTTAAAAGAATCCATATAAACTTAAACTGAGAAGACTCTTTTCCCAAGGTCAGAGTTCTCTGTTAACTTAACCTGTAGAAAATCCCTGTCATATTATCTGAAATGACACGCAGATAAAATCAGTCTGCTGAAATCAACACTGGCATAAGGAGCAGCTGCAGCAGGAAAAGCAGATTCTATTTACACCATCAAAATATTACCAGATTTTTAAAACATTATTATTCCTCTTGCAGTTGTGTGCTTATCTTCTGAAAAGACCTGTCTGTTTGGTGTAATACTCTCATTATTTGGCTGCTGGTACCATCAAGCTTTGTTGGCTATTTCTACCTCTAAGAGATTTTTCAAGACCACGCTGAAAACACTGATCAAATGATGCAAAATTCCTTCTCTGGACTGCACCCCAATGCCTCCTCAATAACTTGCCTATAACTTCTTCATTTACAAACAAAACTGACTGTGTCTAATCTCCGTGCAAAAAACCCAACAATCTAATAATTTAATGTCTGTATGTAGCTTAGAATATTATAAGATCGGGCATTGCTATGCCAGGTTAGTCTGCTATTAGCTGGGGGATTCTTAAGCATCTGTCATGCAAAGTAGGTCAATTTCTAGCCATATAATTCTGATTATGTCAAAATACTTATTCATGAGTTTTCTAATTCAACGTACTTCAAATAAGTCATATTTATATGAGAAAAAAAAAAACAACAAAAACAACTCACATCTAAATTATGGTTGCTAACAACTGGGTTATCGCAGCTTCAAACACCCTGCTAATGCAGAGATGTGGAGAATGTTTTTTCCTTGCAATGTACTGTGTAGTAACAGAATTGTTTTAATTTCCTATTTGCTGTTATTTTTAGTCTGGTTTTTCAAGGAAACAACAGGAACACAGCCAGACAGTCCCAGAGTGTTATGTGGGAACGTGCAGAGCAATGGAAATCCCCACCCTCCCTCCTTGTGCCTGCTCTTCCCTGGATTAACACATGAACCTTCAGGCCAGCTTCGGTCAAGTCTCATCTATATTATGATTTTTTCACTTTACCAGGCAGGGGAAAATGGATGGTTCAATAGCAGAGACCCTATGAATGGATGTGCTGAGGAAAGGCCACACTTGAGCCTTGTCTTTCCTTAGAGCTTAGATCAACATGAGAACCAAAGAAACCTGGTCCCTCCATGCACGAGAGTCTTTCCATCAAAATTAAGAGATTACCAGGAGGAAAGTGGGATGGATTTACAATGGATGTCATTATCCACATGCTCCAGAAGATCTAACCCCTTATGTGGAGAGATCAGGAATGACTCCAAGCTGCAGGCAACACTCCTGCAGCACCAGGGAGATGTAAAAATTCATAGATTCATGGAACCAACCCATCTGCCACATTCCACTATCC
Source organism: Callaeas wilsoni (assembly GCA_013398955.1). Lineage (NCBI taxonomy): Eukaryota > Metazoa > Chordata > Aves > Passeriformes > Callaeidae > Callaeas > Callaeas wilsoni. Next base: position 20,240 of record VWPU01016957.1, on the reverse strand, counting down.
CAGGTGGCTCCAAGCCCTGTCCAACCTGGCCTTGAACACCTCTAGGGATGGGCAGCCACAGATTCCCTGGGAATCACCTCATTACCCAGCCAAGCCCAGCTCTGACCAGCTGATCACATAAATTCAAGAGCCAATAACAACCACAAGGTTTCCAGTGCTATTGCAAGCAAAGAAAAGGTCTTCAGGATCTCCATTTCCTTCACTGCACTGACCTTGCTGCAGCATTCAGATTACCTGTGGATTTCTCTTGCTTTTACCAGTCCTTGCTTTTATCACCACCCACACGTCAGATTCCACATTTTACCCACCATATCCCTATTAAATATCGTAAAAACTTAAGGCTTGGCAGAAGCAAAATCTTTTAACTTTCCTCCCCAACTAAGCGCTGCCTAAGCCCACACTTCATCCTTTAATATACTGCCAGGAGGCACAGCTGAAATTGTATAGTACCATCATTCCTGAGGCAAAAAATGATGAGCCTAATTCTTGTCTTTACTGTGTTTTCTTTGATGCCACTCCAGCACCACACTGGGAAGCGAAAATGAAGAGACAGCACCCAGCAATGCCCACGGTGAGGTGCAAAAAGACACAGAGGCCCTGTGCAGGTTCTCCTCCTCTGTGGGCTTCCAAGCAGGGGTTCAGAGATGCAGCGAGGCAGGAGTCCAGAGCGAGGAACGAACTATTTATTAAATTTACAATACCATTTATATATTCTAGTTCCATAAAGCAATTGAACAGTGCCTACACTTCTCATAGGGTGATTGGTCAAAGTCTCAGACACCCACTTAGAAATGTTTTTTCCTAATATAATGTACACAAGGTCAGAAGATACCAGATATGAACGCTATTTACAAAAACCCTATCTATTGTTTACATAGCTTACACAGCAAAGGAAAAGTTCTCACAGAATGAATGCAAGAAGAGAAAATTTCCCTGCTAACAGCATTTCAGCATCCACACTCCTCAGTCACCTGGAACAGCTTATGTGTGTCTATCTCTAAGATTCTTTACTTCCAGGACAGAATAGAAGGAATGCCTTCACATTTCATCAGTTTAGAAGTTTTCCCTGAACAACAGAGAGAGTTAAAACCTTCTGGTGGTCACCTCTGTGCATGACCAAACCTTCAGGTTGCCTTGATATGCTTGAGCTAGGGAAAGGCTGCACCTGAAAAAATCATGAGAGGATGAAAGTCACCAACCATGCAGCGCCTTTTATAAGCTTTTAAGTAAAAATGTGGGTTTCTGGGGACCATTTTCAGAAGCTATGCACCGCTCTTGAGCTCTCAGTCCTCTGACAGCTGCAGGAGCTGCACAGACACTGCAGCCATCACTCCCATGTTTGCTGGAGGTACCACGTACAGACAGAGCTGTGTTCTGCCAGTGACCTTCGTAACCAAAGGGAAGAAAAGGGGAGGCATTACCACTTTTAAATCCTTTCCACTGCCAGTGTCCTAATACTAATTTTCTAAACATTCTTCTACCCGGGTAGTTAAACCACGATCTGTGTTTCCTTTCTGTGGCTGCTTCTTCCGCAGGGATTTAAATGCAATGGTTTTTTTTCATCTGTAATTGTTTTCCCTTAGACCTTCCTGGCAGAGTCTGTGGGCATTCAGAGTAATCTGATTGTTGATTATGTCCACGGCATTTATTTCAAGGCTTGCTGGGCTGGTTTGAAAAAAATCACAATGGTGGCTAACAAGTCTAATCTCAGAATTACCGTTTAAGAAAAATTCTTTCAAGGTTTAAATGTCAATTCTTTCTTTCAGTCACACTCCTATGTGATGCCCCCCACAAAAATCCTATTTGATATTAAAAGCATCAACACTGAGTCTGAAGTGGCCGATCAAAATATAAATATAGGTGTTAAAGTATATTTCTACAGTATAGATTTTACAGTCAAGAGACTACTGTTATGTCAAAAATCCTTCATATTTTAGAAAACTTAACAGTATAAGACAAGGCAAGTTACAGCAGATGTTGTAAGATGAGGAAGACTTCATCCTTGGGATCATATTTTGGCAAGCAGAAGTTTAAAAATCATGCAGAACTTGTGCAAACTCTGACACTGCCTTTTGGTGGTATGTGCCGCCCATCCTTCACTTGCATAAATTTCAAGTTTTTTGCCTACAACCTCGATACTTTCCTTAGGAAAACGTGTGGCTTTGCTTTCGTTTCAGATGATCTGATTCCCAACTCCGGGGCCCTCCGCATAAGAAGGACTTGGAGGCAGTCCAGAGGAGGCCACAGGGATGCTCTGAGGCTGCAGGATGCACAAAAAGGAGCTGTTTCAGCCCGGCTCCCAGCAGAACCCACACGTGCAGGACTGGCCTTGGTCAGGAGCGAGCTGACTAAACATCCTGAATAATGCCACTGCTCAGCAAAGGAGTTAATAATAGCAGACAAAACAGGATTCATTTAATCAGCCATGTATTTCTCTGATTACCACAAACAAAGAAACAGGATTGTATGACAATTTGGAGAGCTTGGTAAACTTCAGCCGTGCCTTGTAATGAAGCCTTGGCAAAGAAGTACGCGATATACAAAGATTTTTCACACTGAAGCAGTGTAAACACAGTTTCCACTTTTAGAAATGTATCCTAGCAACTCATAGAAATGGTTTTAAAAGACAGCTGGACAAAACCATAATTTGGAATAAAACCAGATGTAATTGCTAAACCAGCAAGTCTGGTGGTCCCAAGCTGGTCTTGCAGCACCAGCTCAACTGTGATTCAAGATGCTGAGGCAAGAAACACCAGGACAAACAGGTGTTTTAAAGCTAACATCTGCAGGATTCACTAAAAGAGATGCATCAGAGTTGGTGGAAAGGATTCTGAATTTGTATTCCTTTGTTACTGATGTAGAAAATCTCTTTGGCTTCCAGCAGCAAGGCCTGCTGGACATGCACGTCCTGTTTCACATTGGCATGACACTAGACAGAGGTGCAGGATGCACAACTGGATTTTATTTCTCAGATGATCACTCAATTCCATTGCAAATCAAAAAATTTTTAGTCAGTTTTTCAGGAGAAAGCTGAATGAAGGGACTTGTATAATAACGCACAGACCTTGATTAAATAACTAATCCATAATTCAGTAGAGACATTCTGCTGACATCCCCAGCAAGGGAAAAGGTTCACAAAATCAACCATGACTACAAAAAGAGCCTAAACTATATTTCAGGTTGGTATTGAGACTGCATTGCATAAGCATTGTTGGCAATGAGACAAACCATGCTCAGACCCAAGAGGTTGTGTTTTAAAATCCTCCAAGAAGCTGAAACACGAGAGCAGAGCATCCCACCCCTGAGATGGAAAGAGAACAGCCCTCAGGACACACTCAGTTCTGCTCTGCAGCATTATTCTGCTTTCCAGCCACTGTTTACATGTGAACTACAGCACATGGCACAGAGAGAATAATTAACTATCAGGCTGTAAATTCAGGTACTCTGGGGTTATTACCTTAGTCATAAATCTCTGACGCTGCAGCCAAAAGTGGTTGTGAAGGGCAGCAGATTCCACAGGTGGGCCCAGGCTGGATCCTGATCTGGTGTTCAAGGACTGAGCAAGGGATTCTGAGGGGAGGAGGAGGAGGAGTTGGGGCATTTTTAGGGGTTAAGGTTGTTTTTTTAACCAATATTTATCACACATTCCCCTGGGCAGCTCAGTTATCAAGATGAAGGTAAATTATACTGAATATCTAATGGGTAAGACTATTTTTAACCAGCATAGATACATGTAACTTCCTCAAAATTTATATTTAACAGTTTGCTAGAGGCTAGTTTTCCACAAGTAACATTAGTTAATTTTCAGTCTCACATGGCATCCTGAATATTTGAAGAGAGGCTCAATTCTTTGATTTTCATTTCTCCAAAGGTTGAGTTTTAACAATTACGTTATAAAATTTGTTAACAGATAAATTACCAAACCAGAGACATACAAACACTGTAACATAATGCACATTTCATTTTGTTTCAATTGAGAACATTGATAAATATGATATATTCCTCCAGGTTGCATACAAGGGGCCAAATCCAGAAATCTGGTTTTGGTTCACTGAAAGGGCGTTCATGTATTACTCTTTTTCCTCTATATGGATTGTTTTATGCTGTCAGCATTGAACTGGATCTGCTTTTGTTGCCCAGTTATTCAATATCATCCTACCTTTCATGGCTTCACTGTTAACTTTCAGTGGTACTGCTCTGGATCTTATTTTACCCTTAGTGAACATCCTTGCCCCTCTGTCTGGCTTGTGGTACCAGTTCAGGGTGACTGACTTCATCATTTTATTATCCCTTCCCCTCTTTCCCAATTCATGCATTTCCTCTGAACTTTAACACTTTTGCACTTGTGCCACTTCCCAAGAAAAGGGGAATAAAATAAGATGAAGATTAAACTGAAATTCAAATGGAGAGCAGCATAGCCAACATTACATTTGGATTTACTGGGGAAAAAAAAACCTTAAGATCTTTTGTTCTAAATAGAGTTACTGACCTAGAAACATATATTCATTTCTGGAAATAAATCAAAATTCCTCCTATGTTAATCTAATTGCACCAGTGGAGGCTAAGTAGTCCCTTAAGTAATTTAAGTTTCCTTATTTGAGTGGGAAAAAATTAAATAAAAAAACCCAGACCTTTCCCGTTGCTGAGAGTGTGTTTTGTAGAACAAGCCAGTTATGATTAATTTCTGTTTGCAGTAGCAAAGTCATTTTCCTGTAAAACTGGAATAGGTGTGAGCAGATAGTCTGGTTTTTAGGGAGCATTGTATTAGCAAGTAAATAATATCAAAGTATATAAAACAGGCTAGGTTTGATTGTTTGCTTTTGTTTTACTGTCTCTGCCTTAAAAGTTCCCCACAAAATCTGCTGATTTCTGAAATACAGAAAGCTCTGAAATAGGAGCCTTTTTCTGGAGGCAGCTGCAATGAAAAAAAGTGGAAACCTTAAGGAATTAATGATCCTGCCGAGTTCCCTACCTCGCGCAATCATGAAGCTGTTTTATAAAAGGGCAGCGGCGCCAATCATCCAAATCATCCCCTTTTCCTGCAGTGCTGGTGGAGGAAAGGAAGGAGGAACACTTGCTCTGTGCCCAGGAAAGGGGCACAGCCCGGGGGGTTCAGGTGCCTGGAGCCAGGGACTGGCAGTCGGAGCAGGAGCTCCCGTCACGGAGCACCACAGAACTCATCAGGGCCCGTGGTACCCTGTGAACCCCTTTTCCTCACACAAAATGGTCTCTACAAACATCTCCTCGTCTGCAGTAATTATCTGGGGATTAGGAAGGGCTAATAAAACCCCCTCTTGAAAGGCTGGATGAATTTGAGATGATAACAAGGTTGTGATGTGCCTAAGGGAGCAGGGGCATCTTTCTAATTTAATCAACCTTGATTAAATGAAAGAAACATTTACCTGTATCCTGTTCAATAAATTTTGATAAAAGTCTCCACTCCAGCAGGCAGCCAATCAATCTCTCCCACCTCCCATGCTTACCATAAACTCAGATCTCATCTACTTCTGCCCCAAGGAAAACAAAGGAAGACACAATGGCTCAGTACATGGCTAAACCCCTGAGGAATACTCCTAAAAACCAAAGCCCACAGCAGCAGTGCTCTTGAGAGACACAGTCCTGACTCCCTCTTTTAATGCACTCCAAATCCCTGCGCTGGTATTTGGGATAACTGCTTCCTTAGAGTGGGGATTTTTAGCCAGCAGAGCAGTTCTGATGCATTTGCAGCACACTCAGCCTCCAGCACCACTGCAGGGATGTAAAATTAGATCTGTGGCTCAAAGGATTCTCCTTCTCTGACCGTGCAGCAGAAGGAACACCAAAGAGTTTCTGGCTTCCCCCAGCACTTGGATAAAGTCTTCTGCAGCAGCAAACTACCCTTGATGAAGTGCTCCCCAAGTAACCATCTCTAAAGAAAGAGTAATTGAAATCAGCTACTTTTTCTTGATATGCTGCAGCTGAGGAGACAACAGTAAATAGTAATTATCTGTACTCTTCCCAAAATATCGAGCCTCTGAAGTTCCAATTATTCTCTTATACACCAGAGCTCACCACCAGTGCAAAAATTTCTCCCCACCATTTCTTTCAGCCTTTGAAAGAAAAGCCTGTGCAGTGAAAAAGCTAAAGATGCAATGGATTGAATGTGATTATTACTCCTTATTATTGAACATCATTAGCTTATTACTTCCGCAGAGTATTTTAATTACTGGAGGTGTTACTAATTCAGACAACTACAGCTTGATTAGGTTAAAGTTATTTTTCCTACTTTAGTCTTAGAGTTCCTTTTCTTTACAACAAGAGCCCTAAGCTGCACATACCTTAAAAGAACCCAAAATAGTCAAAGAAGCACCTACTTGCCAAGTGACTGAATAGGGAAATACATGAGTCAGGGCTGTTTAATCTGAATAAATCCTAGCAATGGACTGAATTTTCCATATTCTTCACACAAGCTGAAACAAGCCAATTCCTGTAAGGTTTTAGGCCCCAAGTTTAAATAGGTCAAAAAATAAGAGCACTAAAAGTTAAATAGACTCTGCACACTATAAAAATTAACATATTGCAAAATCACCTTCGCTAAATGCAAATGAGACATGAGATTCTGAGATGCTTACTCCAGTATTAATTTGAGTGTGAGTGCTGATGAACTGAGGTGCTAATTAACTGGTAAAGCTACCAGTACTTGGCTTTAACTGATTGGCTGTATTACAGAAATCCTAGGATGCTCAGAACATGTCAAAAAAAAAAGAAGAATAAAGCTAAAAATACTTAAGTTCTCACTGTTTTGAGACACTGGTGGTTTTAAAAGCAACAGAAGGGAAATCCAACAGATAAGAGCTGCTTTGCGAAATAATGAGGTGAATTAAATTAAACTATAGCTTGATGAAAATTGGTGAAGAAAACAGCACTAATGATGCTAAGAATGGAATACAGCATCTCTCTGCCTGCACCACACATTCCACAAGCACACTGTGCACATAAAGCAATGCAGTGAGTGCAATAAACATAAACCACAGTAAAAAGGAGAATGTGCACTTTACATTAGGCAGTACACAGAAACTTAGACCAATTACGTACATAAAATATTGGTATATGCTTCTCACAGGGGCAAGTGAAAAAAAAAACCAACAAGGAAAGAGCAGGGCAGCAGGTGACATTTTCAAGATGAAGAAAGTCCAAACCAGAGCAAGAGGAGCTAATTAAAGAGTACATGGCATAGCAGGCTCTTCCCTCTCCCTTACCTTGTTCCCAGACCCTTCAAAATAGATCAGGCAGCATCAAATGAGGCAGGAGATCATCCATTTTTACTCTCTCCCCTGCTTAAATACCACCACAAACTGACTGCCCTGAAGCTCTTGTTTCAAACGCTTTCCTCTCTTATCCCCTCAGCTGGATACAGAAGATTCCCAAAGAGGCACTTCCACATCTGGCACACAATAAAGTTGAACACTGAGAGGCACCTGCTGGAAGTCTGGAGTGATGACTCTGGGAAGGAACAGTGGCCCCACAAGCTGGGATCCATCTTAGAGCTTGGTAACATCCCTGAAAACGCAGCACTCTGCAATTAGAACACAGCTAAAGGAAGGAACCCACCTGTTTCTTGATCATTTATGAGCCATTTTGTGTTAATTAAGGATCATCTATACCGAATTTTAAGCCTGAATGTCACACAGTTAATAATGAACAGAAAACAGTCACTAGCTCAGGAAAGAAATATATAGGGAAGCCAATTAGCAGGGGAAAAAAACCCCTCAAAATTGTTAAATACAGATCCTTAAGTGTCTTATTACATAAATAGTTAATTAAGAATAATTTACAGAAACAATTATCATTACCACATTAACACTAATTGTTCTACCCAGGAAGACAGCATTGTATAAAGCAAGATTGCCTGCCTGTTACTTCAGCACATAAAAATGTCAGGGGACTTTCTTTGGTCTCCTTAATTCCCTTCCAGTCTTTTACCATCTCAAGACAGAAGGGCTGTAAAACAAATCCATAGAACGGGGGTTAATGTATTAAACACACCACCTGCCTACTTTTATTGAAATAAGTCAAGCTATTCTATTCAAAATACTCCTCCTTTTTTTCCCTTTTTTCATATGAAAATATGTCACTCACAACCCTGCCCAGCAAAAAGTGTCATCGCTAATATTGTAAGGATAACAAGGAGCAAGATTAGGTAAATAGGAAGAGACATAATTATGTCTACATACGGTTTAAATCTTGAGATTTTAAATTCAATGGAAAAGTCTTCAAAGAGGAAAAAAAAAAACCAACAAAACAACACTGGATATAAAAGAGAGGGGAAAAAAAGACTGTCAAAAATTACACGCAGGAGGGATGAAAAGGCGGCTTTCTGCTCACATCTCTGATGCCAACACTGTTTTCTCCAAAGCTACAGATGGAAACAGGAGCTCAGTGCATGTACCAGGCACAGGATCTGCCCCTTCAGGGCTGCTGTGCCTGACTGAGTTTAATTTAAGCCTTCTTCAGTTTGCCTCCTGGGTTGCCTCTCTGCCAGCAGCTCTCCCCGCACAGCGCATCCTGCCCGCGGGGCAGGGAAGGAGGGCAGCTCCCGCTGCAGCCCAGGCAGCAAAGACATTTCATCCCCACGGGTTCCCACTCCCAAAAACCAGCCACCTTCTCGCCCACGAGCACCCCAAAATCACCTGCCTTCCACTCCAAACCTGCTCCAGTGAACCAGCTGGAGATGGGAACGCCTCCTCCTGGATCTCAGATATGAGTAGTTCAAAACTTTTTCGTAGGACAAGCAGGGCCTCTGAGATTGGAACATTTAACCATGAGTTCCATCAAACCGATCCAAAACCCCCATTAACAACAACATCCCTACAACAATGCCCCTAAATACAGCCACCTTCTATTTGCTCATTTAAAAGGCGAGCAGACCCACGTGCCTGGACATTCCAAATAACATGCTACAAACCAGCTGGGTTTTCCTCAATCTATATGACAAAGACGCCAGCTATCCCCTGCCTGCCTCTTCCAGGAAGAAGCAAAAATTAAAACCAGAACATTTATTTTCATTTAGACCCACTTTTCCTCAACTGCCATCCAAATTAGAGGCAGGTGTGGAAGGGAAACAAAGATCTTTTAAAATCTTAACTTCTCACCTTCCACTGCAGTTACACACAGGCAGCACTAAGAGCTCTGTAGACCTGCAGCAACCTGGAGTAACAGACTGTGATAAATACTACATATATTTTGAGTAATTATCAGTGTGAGGGGCTGGACCCAAAGTTCCTCCCAATCCAATGAGCTCGAGAAACAGAAAGTTTGCAGTTGCTGATGCAGGAAGACAAATCAGCTTCATTTACTACGTGCAGTAGATCCCCATCCCTCTGTACAGTCAAGGGTCAATCACTGAAGTGATGATTTCCCAGAGGGGTTGGGTAACTATGAAACTATGACAGCCCCAAACTCAGCACTAGGTGCATTGTTCAAGCTCAGTCTACAAAACAGCATTAACCCAGTTTTTCCTAATTATGGCTCAGAGAAATTTGAGGGTGGCAGCAACCTCTGCAGGCTGGCCTGTCACATGAGAATTACCCAATTTGGGGCTTTTGCTAAAATAGCTTGTAGGGATTAAGCTTTTTTACCTTGAAGCCAAGTTAAATAAATGCACCACCTCATCAGAAGAACAAAGCAGACTTTAACACTGTTTGTGTTAGTGCTGTCATTCCAAAATTCCTCAGACTTAGGCTGCAGGAACATGAGCTCGTTTATACCATGGCACCTGCTCTCAGCAAGGCCAGACAGGGCATTATCATCCTCTATAAACTCATCTTTTGAATAATACACCAAAATTGGAGACTGAACGCTACGGAAGGACAAAAATTTTACTTTTTCTTACGTCCCAAAGCTTTCTTGTGAACACTAAAGCCATACTTGCCCAGCTGCCCCATGAGGGAACCCTGCACACAGCAGTAGGAACCTCACAGGGCCAGGTTACCCATGCTGACAAACAGGATTCTCAGGCCAGCTTGTTGCTAATGATTCTGCGTGGATTTATGGAATAACGAGGACGACTCCCAAAAGTCACTCGGTGCCCTGGCACCGGAGCCAGGCTCCCTCCGCTGCTCTGCCGCGTTTCCCGACGTGGGAAGCGAGCAGGAGCTGGGTGTGCTGAAATCAGAGCTCAGCCTTCGAGAGCTCCCTCCAACAATGCTGCCTAATGAAAATGATGGCACAGGAGAAGAGACCGGTAATGAGACATCTCAAAAAAAGTCACACGTGCTCGCTGGAAGGTGAGGGAGCGCTGAGGTGCACTCCCCTGGATTTTCAAATCGATGCAATTATGACTTCCTTAACAACTGCAGGAGCTCCTGCCCTGGAACTGCAATCTTCTGGTTTAAAACAAGTTGGAACAGGGAAGGAGCACTTGGAAAACACAACCCTGTGCTGCTGCTGGCTGCTCCTCTCCTCACACTGAGCTCAGGAGTGGACAGGACAAGGATGAGCTTCCCAGCCACGGCCCAAGGATCCCACTTAACCACACGCTGCTGCTTCCCTGCCTGAACTTTTATCCTGTGCTCATCCCAGCTCCAGCACATGCACAACGTGGGAAGGGAGAGGACACCTTTTAATATTTAACATTCAAACAGGCTCAGCATGTAAACACTGACAGCTGCCCCATCTCTGACTCCCTGCCTCGCTGGCTGACACATCCTTTGCCTTTCAATTCAGTCAGGACATGTTCAAAATTCACTCAGGAATTCTCTGGATGAGACTGCACAGGGTTTTGTACCTTGAAGAAAACCAAACAATAAAAATAAGGCCATCCAGGTATTCAGAGTAAGTGCCCATTATTAATAAGGAATTCTTCAGCACTTCATTTTGCAGCAGTAAGTTCCATGAGGCAGGAATATCTTTATTTTGTAACATAAATTTCCTGCTCTTCAGGTTTCAGTTCTTGTTTCTTCTATTGTTATTTTGTAACATAAATTTCCTGCTCTTCAGGTTTCGTGTCTTCTTTCTTCTGTTGACATGAAGCACCTGTTTTATCTTTCCAACTCTCTGCACTAACCACCCTAATTTTATCCAACTTCTCTTGTGTATTTTCTATCTGCTGTCTTTTTGACTCTAATCCCTGGCAGCACGATGGCATCACAGAACTTCCGCAACTTCTAAAAATGTATTCCATTCTCCAGACAAGCTATGATCCTGTCAGCATTAAGGGGCAGGCAATTAATTTTTCTCTGTATGGCGGGAAAAGATAAGATGAAATCAGCTGAATTTACAGGTCAGAGATTAAGGAGAACTTTCAGTCCTGCACTTGGACCACAGGAACATCTACCCATTGCTAATATGCTGCTTCACTGAAGTTGTTGTAAGAGCAGCTTAGTGAGCCTCTGGCATGGTCCAGATCTTACCTCTGTGATTGCCCAAGGACTTTCAAGCCCATAATTCTCTAAAATTATGTCAAATTTATTTCTTACTTTTATAATGTAATTTTCTGATTTTATCATTCTCATCGCTTCTATGAAGAGAGGAAGCCAAAAAGTGGGGAAAGATTCAAGTGAAAGTTTCCACTGTGAGAAAAGCTGCAACACCATTACACATTCACCATTAGTTGTTAAATAATACACGTAAGAGACAAAAACACAAAATTGCTCATATCCTCTTTTCGCTGAAATCCATGTCGGTCCATAATTTGAACAACAGACAACCAAAGCAACAGATTTTCAAGATCTGCTTTGGGAATAAATGTTTCAAGGATAACTTTTACAGCATACTGGAAAGCAAAAGTAAAATCTGAAAGTCACCAAATTATATCCTCATTCTCACAACACACACAAAATCAAAAGCACCGAAAAATAAAGATGAAGGCAAATTTCAGGTATAAATAAAATCCAGGAATCACTTCATATTAACTCTCTTTTCCAAGTACTACACACGTGTATTTTCATTCATTAATTGCCATCACACTTGTGAGAAAGCTACAACCCAGCCTTGTTTCATGGGCTGTCCTGGTTTCAGCTGGGATCATTTCTTTTTGTGCTTAGTTGCCAGCTGGACTTAAACCACAACATGGGTGTTGTTTTATTTTTCTTAATCAAAGGCATTTCAATTTAATTAGCCATTCTATTATTTTTTTTTTTCCTATTCTCTTTTAAACTTCCACCGCTGCCCTTGCAGAGCAGCAGAGGGGAGAGAGGCTGTGCTTCCATCACTCCCCAATTCCCAGAGGCTGTCAGTGACATCCCGATCTCCCGTGGCCTGAGCCTTTTCCCTCTGCACTGGTGCTCGCTGCTCAGTGCCACCGGCACCTCTTTCTCCACCAAGAAGAAAGATGAAGAGCCCAGGTAGTCAGGTTCAATTCCACTCCATAGATCAGCTAACTCAGAGAGCTGCAGCAGAGCAGAATTTACATCCCCCGTCAGAAGTTTGAGCGTAGCTGACAGCCAGCTTCACACAGCTCTGTCTGATTTTAATCCATCCCTGCACTCCGAGTTCCAGCAGCAACCAGCTTGGCCCAACTGAAATCTTTTAATGCCTACCCTACAACACAAAATGCTCCATTGCTAGGGAAAAGCTTGTTCTTTATGGAAAAAAAAAACCAAAACAACCAAACCAACACAGCATAGAAAAATACAGATTAAGCATTCGGCTGTAACAAGCGAAGTGAAATCCAGGTGAATGTCCCCCAGGTCAGTGTTTGATAAAAAAAAGGGCCACATCTTTCTTAATTCTGAGTAGTTCAATATAATTTTTAGAAGCAAAAGTTTGTCTTTTCTCTTTAGCTGCAAGTGACTTCAGCTTTGAGAAAAGCACTCAGAGCTTTGCAGGCAAAGCACTCACAACTTTGCAGCCTTGCTAGAACAACTTAACTAGGCTGAGCCTTTCCATCATCACTGTCTAATGGGTCACCTAAAACCAGCTTTGCAATAAAATGGTATTAATTACAGCTAATACTCTCAAACTTGATAAATAAAAGTGCATTTTCCTCCTGTGCCTGTTCAGTGACAGAACTTGACGTGGCACTGCTCAGAGCAGCAGCATCCTGCTGGAACTGTCACCCCACGTCCAGCTCAGGATCCTTCACAGAAGTGCACCTGAGCGACAGTGAGGTAAAATTCAGCTTTTAACTCACACTGGACATTGGAAAGTCAGTGAAAACTTTGTTTCTTTCAGAGCCATTAGTAATGAGTCCTTCTATAAGAACAGGTACAGCTGCTTGAAAGGCTTGAAGGCAGCAGCTCACAACCACGTGAGAGAGGAGCCTCTGGTGAGGAGAAAATGCTTTACAGGCAAGGAGTTTGGCTGCTATCTTCTAATACAGAAAACCAGCATTTTCTTTTGTAAAATCAGTGTAGTTTATCTGCCCTTCACTGATTTACAGGACAAACCACAGAACTTTTAATCAGATCATCAGAGACACCGCCTAACGACATTCACATGTGGGAGGACTCGTGCTCAGACAGAACAATCCTTGTCCCTTTAACTGATGTTATTTAGTAGCTCAGAAGCACAAAAGCCTGACTCTGGGTGTCGAGCCCATAATTTTACATCTCTGGATTTCCAAGATTTACATCTGTCATAAATATCAGAAACATGAATCTTGGAAATCAAATATTAAAATGAGGGATGATACTGTGATGCGCTGCAGCACAGGCAAATTGCTGTCATTTCCTGAGAGGTGGCAGCATTTCAGTGGTGGCTGATTGCTTTATTATTTTTGCATTCATTGCCCATCACTGATGTATGCAGGTTCATTTTCATTTTTAAAAACTAGCTCTAAAATAAAATTCCAAAATGCGCCGTTCACAATAGGCAGAGCACACACGTGATTTCTGTGAATTCCTCATCTTTATTTAGTTTCAAACTTTGTACAATACTTTGAGATGTGGGATAAAAAAGACAGACATCCACCTCCATAGGCAGTATTTATAGGTGTATACAGCATCTCTACTAATTCTGTGTTTCAGTATGTCCAAAATATGTCCAGCAATGGAAACCTCAAGATGTACATTAGCATTACCAGCTTCTTGTATAGCAGGTTCTTAAAAATACTTCTTAAATCTCCTTACTCATCTGCCCCTTCCATTCCAGAGAAAGGGAAGGAGAGCAATATTTTCATTTTTCTGTAAAATAAACGAATGGAAAAATACTTGCCTATAATCCTGCAAGGGAAGCAGCAAGGAGGGAAGGCTGTTGACACACACTTTACTACCATCAGCTGGAATGTTCTTTGCTTATCAATACATTATCACAGTGTGTTGTTTTTCACGGGGGTACCTGAATGTTAATCCCCCCTGTGTTTATTTGTTTACTCTTCACTATGTTTTCCTCCTTGTACACTAAAGGTTTGCTGGAAACTTCCTGAACCCCTTTGCTTGGATCAAGCTTTCTGTACAAAAAAGCCATTCCTGTGCCTCTCTCCACATTTTCCTCTGGATTTTATTTACTGCAAGAAAGGAAACTAAAGCAAGAAACAGTTCTGTAAATACTACCCACACTGAGTGGGAAAACACCAACAGCACAAGTCATGGCTTTTAAATCATGACTTTAAAAGAGCTCACAGTCCTCTGCCCTCATTTTAAAAAGCAGGTGAGATTCCCCATATATGCAATTTCCTTTGATATCCCTGTTATTTGCTCCAAATTGTCCCTTTTTTTTCCTGCAACAGCAATCTCATTGTTCTGTATTTTGTTTCTCTAAGTGCAAAGGGAAGCAGGAGAAGAGGTTTTCTATCCAGTGCCAACACACCCTATGGCAAAAGTAACTCAGCCTTGCGTGAGTAACACGGGCACTCGGCACAGAGAGCTCTCAACCCTCATCACACCTGTACAGTCACAAATTCTCCTTCCTAGATTGGATCCAAACCATTTGTGGATGCACTGTAACTCCATACCCACACAAGTACAGAACCACTGAAGGAGCCCAGCATCATTGAACACCTCCAAACCTTCCTTTGGTATCCTAGACTACCTGCAGAGGTGAGGGAGGACTATTTAAAGCCACGCTTCAAGCTGCCATAAACCCTCTCTGCTGTTAGGCAATCACTGCCCAAAAATCATCCTCAGTGCAAGTTCAGTGAAGAAAAACCACTGTCAAGATCTTTCTTTCAAGTTATTTCCAATTCCATGGTAGCAAAAGGATGCTTACTTTCCTAAGAGGTTAATTCTAGAAACCTTAATGGAACGTCTGTTATGGAAGAATATGCACAGAGAAACTTTTTCTCCAGCAAATCTCCGCAAGGATGGAAGTGTGAGTGGGACTGGGAGGGATATAATCAATGAAGAGAATAACTGAGGCCATGGAGGGCAAGCCAGGTTTGCAGAAGGCCTCTAGGATGTAGTTGGAGAAACAATCCTTGCACTTTTCTACCAACACCTCCCAGGACACTGCTGCCAACCAATGAGGGAGAAAATCCCAGCAACGGGAGGCCCAAAAAACTCTAAGGACAAGGCAAACCAAAATAGATGCTGCTGTTTATTCAGCCTCCTGACACTGCAGGAAAACAATGTATTTCCTTACCTGAAACAAATATACTGACATGACTAGGGACTGACCAGTGTTTAAATTCTGACTTCAATAACCATACGAGGCTTTGTTTCAAGATTACAAAATGCTGCTTCCTGTAATTCATAACAATTAAGCTTTGGCTCTTTTCCATTAACTGCTCTAAGCACTCGCTGTCTCTCATCCTTGTGGCACTCTTTATGCACCATCACCTTCTATTCTGCATTGCTGGTGCTGCTCTTAACCTGCAGCCTCTGGAAAAGCATTGCAGAAACATTATATTTAGACAGAAATGGAAAAAAAACCTGTAATGATGCCAAAGAGGAGTAATTAAAGTGAGACAAATTAAATTGGGGAGGCACTGAAAGACAATTTACTTGAAATACCGTATTTCAGCTCACCTAAGGAAAAGAAAAATCTAAACAGTTTTTCATTTAGGGTTATGGTTAATTATGTATGAAGGTAAATCCATAAAGACTAACAGCTATATTAGAGAAATCTTCTGCTGTGTATTTGCAAACACTGCAATTCCCACACTCCCAAATTTACTACTGGGCTCTAAGTTTTGATGGGGAAGTGAGGAAGAACAGAGCTTTTTCAGGAATATCCCACTACATCCAATTTGAAAGGGAAAAATTTTGATTTAGATTGAGACTATAAAAGGAGTTGAAGAAAACCAAAGTGTGGTGTGATGAGAGCTGCAGTATTGGTGAAGAAATTCCTATTTGGGTGTATTTAGACTACAAAGGATTCTCAACATGCAGGGGATGTTCAGCATAAAGTGAGAAATTTAAGCAGATGTTTTGAAGGCAATCACTCAATTTAGGAAAAATGCACTAAAAGTGCTTCATTTGCTGCCATAATATTTGTAAATAGTTTAAGGAAATACCTGAAATTACAGATCACTTATTATGGCTAATTCAATTCAGCATCATAGCATTCCTCAAAGGGAGACAATGCATGAAACTGTCAGAACTTCCTTGAAACTCAAGCACGGTATAGCCTAAATCTGTCACACAGCTGTAAAAAAAGGAAGAAAAATTAAAAAGAAACCTCAGAAAACAAGGCTGACGTGATTTCTGTGTATGCCTTTTGAGATTTAAAGGCAAGAAAAAAAAAAGTCATTTTCTGCCAAAGTTATTTGACAAAAGTTGTTCCATCCCAAATTTCCTTTTTATCTGCCTTGGGCAGAATTCTCAATTTCCTCCAAGAAGAGTCCAAAGTGGGTTTGGAGGCTCACTGGCACCTCCGGAGCTGTGCAGATCCAACACCTGCCCCTGAAGCCGCCTGTCATTTTCCCTGATGCCACTGACACAATTTCCCTACTTTTCTCTCTTTGTTAACTCATAAAGGGAAATCTGGGAAGAGAGCAGCTTCTGCTGCAGGCTGGATTCATTAGGCACGTCCTGACAATGTGCTGCCAAATGAAGGGAGGCAAAACTGGTTAAGAAATACAGTGAGTATTTTTATATTTTAATTCTATCGTGCTGCGTATTTTACCTGAAGGAGATGAAAATATTTACAGCCTTCCACATGTTTACAGCGAGATGTACATCTTTATCAGAGACTGAGGGGGGAAAAATGAGTCTAAAAGGAGAGAAACAAAGGTTTCTTTTTGTCAATATGGTCATGTAACAGGATAGTGAAGAACCTGCACCAGCTCGGAACAAGAAGTATTTACACAGCTCCAAATCCAACAGCAGCTGGGTTTCTGAAGCAGCTTTTCCTTTCTCCTCAGTAGCCATTTCCTTCTGTTTCTACGAAAATAAAAATTTTAGAGAAATTCCGGTTTCCTCACATTCCAAAGCCACTCTACCTTTTTCACTAACAAAGGAAACCAAGTGCCTGTGTGCTTAGCAGCTTCTTGGGGGTCAAATCCTTACCTGCTCCTTTTCCAAAGCCCTTCCAACAAGGGGTTTGCCACATCTGTCTTACTGCCAGCAGATTTTCACAGCATTAAATTGCCACGTCTACAAACCACACTGTGTTGTCCGTTCTGAAAACTAGAGACACCTCTCACTGAAAAGTGCATTTATTCACATTTAAAAGATAACCAGAGAAATCACTGACGTTAATTTATTTCCCTCTAACAATCCTTCCCGACCCTGTAAGCAGCAGCAGACCTGGAGTCACATATGTTTATTCTTACAGCTGGGGGACCAAAATCCCTTCACAATGACAAGATATTTAAAATCTCTCCTTCTTAGAGAGCCAGCTTTATTTCAGGCATCTTAAAGAGAAAATCACATTCCCTCCACAGAGTGCTCTGTTAAGAGCCTGGATGTGGCTGATGCACTGCCCAGACCCTAAACTCAGTAACTGGAATTTAGAGCTTTTAGTCAATCTGTAGCTTTGTCTATGCTGCAATATTTTGTGGGTTCCTTGCCTAGCTGAGTGGGGAAAAATCCCCAAACCTCCATCTTAAGGATAGTGCTATTTTTTTCTAATTTTCTTTATCTAAATGTTGTGCCATGGACAGACACCTGGGCCCCCAATTCCCTGAAATCACCGCCATGTCCCCTGCCCTCAGCCATGTCACCAGAGCACTCCCACGCTAATGAAAGCGTGTGAATACATCATCTGAAAGTGTAAATTCTGGGAAAAGACATTTCCATACTGGATTCAGCTAACACAAACTATAATTTAAAATACTGTCTTGGTTTGGTAACTTCTGGGAAATTTGTCTGCACTGATTTCAGCAGATTTATTTTGACACAACTGAGAGCTGAGCCCACCACACTGAATGTGCAGAACTTCTGCACTAGTTCCAAATCAGAGTCCCCAGCAAATTTTCCTTCAGTGGGGCAGCTCTAGCAAACCAAAAATTAAGCCTCTCCTCCTAATTTCCCACAAGAGTGTAAACATTTTGTGGTAGGTTTCTTGCTTACATGAAATCTCCCTGAAGAATCTTCCCCTGGAGCTTAATGGATGACACCACACAGCAGACAGGAGCTAGACAGAATATATCCTGTAAACTGCCTTCTGATGAATTCACTGCCTCAAAAGTCAAATTAAAGACGTGATTTTACAGGAAGATGTTTATTCCCCATATCTTCCTTGCTCAGAAACAGCTTCTTCCTTTAAGTCAAAATCCTTAATGATGAAGTGAGCCCATGTTTGTGTGCCTAATTCCATAAAATCTCTAAGCTCAGAGAAACTCCAAGTGCAAGGTTGGTTTGACTTTTCCTGCCAGCATCTGGGATGCAGCAATTCAGCATCTGGAAAGGTAAAAAACACCCACTGGAGCCAGTGGTGACCCTGGCCAGTAAAAAGAGCAACCTGGATAGCAAGAAACCAAGGCCCACAGCCAAGATAACTTCAAGTTACTCGATATTGATTCAATATTAAAATCCTCTTTGTTCTACTAAAGTCAAAATGAAATATTTTTATGTATTTTGAGCCTTATAAAAACCTATTCTTCCTTTTTAAAACAAAACTTAATTGAAACCAGCTAGAAGAAAAAAGTTTCATTTATCACAAAGTGACATTTTGTAATTAAAATACAGTTCAGAACAAAATGTTTAGCTGTAAAGGCGTGAATTTTCCCTTCTTCACCGTTGCTGCCAACTTGCTATTATTATGAGTGCAGCTAGAACCAGAAAACTGGCTGTTGCTTCTTTCCACTGAAAATTAACTGGAAGGAAAACGGGGATTGTTTGTCTAGAAAAAATGCCCAAGTTTTTCTCTTTTTAAGGCATGGTGGAGATGCAGTGCCATGACCAAGCACTGAGCTCCGTGGGGCTGGTCCAGGCATGAGAGCTAGTTAAAAGTAATTAAAAACAGCAACAATTCCTTCTCCTTTCTTACTCTTGTTTCCTCAAAGGCTCCATTTTCAGGTCAACTCATCCTTTAATGTAACAGTTGCTCCCTGTCACTTCCTCCAAACATACTCACAAGTTCACAAGGCTCTTCACATACAGCAGTACCCCCAAAATCCTTCCAGGAAATCTGGGAAGCTGAGTTTCAGTTGCAGGAGGTAAGAGCAGGAGAGAAGCATCAGGTTATGGACAGCTGGCTACAAATCTGACCGTTCTCAAATCTCTGTACGTGGGTCTCTAACAATGAGTTAAACTGGTTTTAGAATGGAATATTTTGGGATGGTAACCGTGAAAACTGTACACAGTGCACATGAGCATTGTCTTTAACACTCACTTCTTGTGCCCAAAATGCTGAAAGGGCTCTGCTTGTAATAACTATAAGCTGTTGTAAGCTGGAAACCCAAAGCTGACTGGCAAATTACTTTGGGATATATCAAGTCATTCATTCCTTTTCCTAAAACAACATTCCGGGTGCCGGGAAAATCTCTGTGTCTATGCACAGCAGCAATAAATACAAACCTCACGGAGGCACAGAAAATGTACAAGAAATTCTTATTCCTCTAAGCAGAATGGAAGATGGAACAATCATTTCCACTGCAGCTTCCACTTTGAGACACAAATAAAAAGGAGCAGAATTTGGTTTCAAAACCTGCCAGCGAACTCGGAGTGATGAAAACATTCTTGCTCCCCTCACAAAGTGAGCGTGCTCCCGGGGCTCTGAAGTAGGTTAATACCATGATTACAGCATTTGCAGAGGTTGGCAATGCTGCTCCAATCTCCTGCTGTACTTAGCCACTAAATGAATAAAAATGCCTCTGGTACAAAGGTTAAGTACATTAAAGAAGAGTCATATGAGGCTTTAGCCACACCTCCGTCTGACACAAGAAATAAAAACCAAGGGCTCGAGATACTCATGGTGATTCAATGCTTTTGGCACAA
>VWPU01016956.1:0-18642 GCA_013398955.1 Callaeas wilsoni | reverse complement strand
CTGGTAGAACCAGAGGCCCTGAGCTGCTGCCCCAAGGCAGTGCGGGTCATCAGCTTCCTGCCTGCTCCCATTCCATCCCACTTCCAAACACAGCCTTTCCTTTTCTACCCTCAAGGCTATTCCTGCTCCTCTGTGTCGCTAAGAAATTCCTGGTTTCCACCTCAAAAAGACACCTAGTCTTTAGATAAATTTTAGGTGGTACGAGCAAGATTAGCAAAAATGTTCGTGTATATAAACGTGTGTAAAAGGATGTACCACAATTAAATCCTTTGTGGGATGCAGTCAGTTAATCCATTAATAGGATTTTGAATTCTTGCAAATCCAAGTATATCTATGTACTATCCAAGCCCATGTTTCTTGCTTAGCTTGACTATTGTCAGGAGGCTAACTGCAAAAGAAGGAGTAAGAATGACCTTGAAAAATCATAGCATACTCTAAGATCTTTTGATCCATTACTACATTTCTGACCTGCAGATGGAACAGATTGTCAGGAAAATTAATCTACCAACACCAGAGGTTTATGTCCAAAAAGGAGACAGAGGAGTCCCGTTACTTTATTTGAATAAAAGGAGAGGCCATGGGGCATTCCCCTGGCGTCTCTCCAATTTTTGGAGGATGCAGCCTCCTTTTTATCCTAATTTCCTTGGCCGCATTTTCCCTCTCTCTTTCCCCATTGGCTGAGGTACTTGAGAGGTACAGACTTCCTGGAACACCTAATTTTTAAGATTCCCTTTTAATGTATACCACCCATTACCCTTTTTTAATTCCTATGGAATTTATGGTTCTCCTCATTGTTTATTTGCAGACCTACAGTTTACTGATAAAGACAAATCTCTCTTTCCATGTATCAATCTGTGGAATCCTCTACCTCTTAGTGCTGGTTTTTATCTACTAGCCAGCCTAGATCACAAGAATGATCTGGTGTGAAAAACCTTGCAGGTTTTACCAGTAAAGGTCAGGACTGGTCTGCTGGCCTTGAGCCACGCAGGAAGAAATACAAGGTGCGTGAGACAATTGTCATGGTCCTTATGATTTTTTGATTCATTGGTGAATTTAGACTGGATGTTCTAGTCATAGAAATACTCTACACACTTCAGATCCTATAAATTTTTTGTACAAAAGACCTTAAATTGTGACAAGAACAGGACTTCAGAGATTTCTTGGTCTTGCCAATTGAAAGAGAAGAAAAATCTTAAAGTAAGACTTTCACTTTGTTTTGATCCTGACAGCTATAACTGAAACTTGAAAGTAGTAGTGTACCAAAAAATAAAAAGTAATTAAAAAAATTCTACATGGCCTAAAAGCTTAAAAATGAGTTTATTCCCTATAGATGTTTAGCACATGGGTTGATTTGATCCTCATTTTGCTCATATGAGCTCATTCAGGTAATTTACCCTGAGCAACACGCTTTCTGCGAAACAGATGAGAGATTTTATTATTTTTTTAAATCAGCTTTAAAGGAATAAAGCTTTACGCACACAGCCTTCTTACATGAACAATGATAATAAAAGCCAACCCCAATTAAAGTGACTTGGTCAAAAAAAAAAATGTTGCAGTTGACCAGTATAGCTTAAGCTTGCACTAAAATGTGATCATACAGATGATGGCAGAGCCCCTCCCTTGCTTTATTCAGTTATTTTTGAGAAGGAAACATTAATTCTAGGCCAAAACATCTCCTACGAAAGTTTCTACAGAATAGTCTGGTCTAGAGACACAAAGGGTCAGAAAGTTATGCAGCCTAGAAAGGGAAATTGCATAAGCAAGGTCATTATAGAGGGGTACGCTAAGAACACCCTGTCGACCAGCACAAGTGAAAAAGCAGAGTTTTCCTCTCTGGAAAAACAAATATAACTACCGAAAAAATGAAGACTTTAAAGTATTCTTCTCAAAGAAAGGCCTTCCAAGGGAAAGAATGCAATTTCCAGTATTTTCTCATGTGGAAGAGGCAGAAATAAGATCTTTTAAAAAGAACAGGAAAAGCTGGCACTTCTAGAACTGCTGTGAAGCCTCCAGTTATTTTTCTATTCCAGTGGTTAAGAGTTGAAAAAAGTGCTCATGAAAGGTAACTGCCCATTTCTGATTGCATTTCAATGCCCTTTCCCAAAATGTTTGTATCCAAGGCTGCTCCACAAATGCTCGTATACGTCCTTGTTACCATTCTTGGGAGACATTTCTTCATTTTAACTCTGCATCTTTTAAAAGCCCTTCTAAATTTCCTAATTTTCAGGCAACCTGTCAGTGGCTTCTGATAAAAGCCTCCGAAGGCTGGGAAACAGTTCAGAAGTTGAAGCAACTAATAATAGAGTTCATAACAGCTGCTGACATTTGCTTGTCACTAATCATAGCCTCCGCTCAGGGGATTTACCTTTTTGGAGAGGCTGATGCTAGCTGTAAATAAGATGATGCAGAAAAAGTATTGCAGAACAAAAACAACACAGCTCTTTTCTTTCCTTCTGAATTTTTTTCTATCTTTTCAGATCACAATCCTATTTCCCGTTAATTCTCTTAAGCACTTTCGCTCAAACAACCCTGTTATTCAACAATCACATGAAACAGAAATTGTATTAGTTTGACAAAATTATTCATTTAGAAATTAACACCCCCTTTTCCTGTTTTTGCTCTTTGTACTTATCTAAATAGAAAAAGCTTTTTAAACTTCATTGACAGTCAACACACTTTTGCAGCCAATACTAGAACCTTCCATATCTGCTTCTGAATTATTCAACCAACAAGGCCAACAGTAAATTTTTATGTTAAAACTGCTCTATTGACCAGCCTGCCGTGAGATTTCAGATAAAACAAGCACATTTTGCTCATGTTGCCTGGCCAAACTTTCATTACCACCGTGGATAGGGTGCCCCAAATGCTTGTGTTTCTCTCCAAATTATGTAATCTCTGTACAAAAAGAAGAATCGGCAAAGATAAAAGGGATAAATATCATATGTTTCCACACATGTATTCCACATAGGTGGAAGACTTAAATACTTTTGCCTGTAAACAAAGCTATAAACAGTTTGCATCCTGCCAATTGTTAAGATAATTTGGTACCAAAAACTAATCTTAAGCAAACTTTCTGAAAATCAAATTATCTGTCACGTTTTATTTAACATGTATTCTAAGGCAAAGTTACGTTAACATATATTCTACAGCAAGTATACCTTGCGGTACCATTAATTACTCCAAATTAATTAATTCAGGCTTCCACAGTAACGTTTTTCCCCAGTCCCTAACAACTTCACCATAAATCTCTGAGAACTGCATTAAAGAGAATCTCATTCTTCTAAAGGGCTGGAATTTGCTTCTCACTGAAAGATTATTTCTGGTTTTTACTCCACACAAACCAGTATTGTCTCCTTGTGAAATTTCCAGCCTTAAAAGAATTTGCAAAAAACATAGCAATACTAGTAACTATTTTTCACCTCACAACACTACACAAAATATCATGACTGCAAGTAATAAGCTGGATAAGCTTGTTAAAATTTAAAAAAACAAATAAACAACACGCTCCCTCCCAAAAAAATCCCAAATTTTACATTAGTTTACAATTGCTAGAAATTGCATAACATAACATTACACAAGAGTCCCCAAAAAGACCAAAGAAAACTTAGAAACTTAAGTTTAGGAGTCTCTAAGACTTAAATTTCCTGAGAAACTATAGGAGTCTTAGAAACTTGGGAACTCTAGAAACACTTCTGCAGAGCTCTCTCAGCTGTAAAACAGGAAAAACAAAGTTTCATGAAACATTTGGACTCTCATAAAATATTTTGTGTTTGGGTGAATTCATAACACAAGGCCTAGTGCCACATTTTTGCACATTGATCTTGAATTAAAAGAAAACTTCATAGTCGCTATCAGGTAATTTCTACATTAAAAAACCAAAGAACTCTAGTTGTTCTTCAGAGTGAAGTGGAAAAGTTCTGCTAAGTTTCAAATCTTCCACAGATTTTTTTTCTTACAAACTTTAATATAATTAGTTTTCCAAGTTGCATGGGGGACATACACATTCAGAATAATTTAGCATTTGCTTTTGAAGCTCTTTCAACTGATACCAGTCCACTGATACCAATCTACCTCTACTTCTGAAGCAGGAGAGCTCAGCTAAATCTACTGCAAATTGACGAGAGTAAAATAATAAGGAAAGCATAAAATCGGAGGGGAAAATGAGATACTAAGTGATTTTTGCAAGAAACATTTGCACTGGGAAGAGTAATTTGCTACAACATATATGCAAGCATGTTTGCTACAATAAAGAAGTGTGGCCTTTTTTTAACCTGCAGGACTGCTCATTTGTCGAAATTTGTGTTTATTTAAAGCTTTTTTTAAGGCAGGGTCTTTGATCTTCACCTGCGTAGGCCATAAAGAATCTTTATGCCACCTTTTCTTTAACTTGCTAGATGAGCCTGTATTTTACCTAAAAGGTGAATTTATCCCCACCTTGCTCGCAGGAGAAGATGGGTAGCTCTGGTTTCTGCCCAATTTAAATACAAGATCACTGATCTATTAAATTGCCTTTCAAGGACTGAAGGATTTTTTGGGGGGAAGGAGGGGGATAGTGTTTTCTTGGGTGTTGCGTTATTGTTTTATAGGTTTGGGGTTTGTTCGACTTTTTAAATTCTGAATATACTTTTGCTATTGTTCTGTAGTTGAACAGTTACCAATAGTCACAATTCAGGTCTTGGAATGAACCAAGCCAATGCAAGGCTCTCAGTGGTTTTAATGGGATCAGGATTTGGGGCTGTAAAACAACTGGCTGCTCTCCTCCTAAACTCCGTGAGACCCATAATGTCATTTATTATGTGGCATTAAAACCATGGGTGGTGTAATGCCTACTCTCTGCATCATTTTACTGTGTGCCAACTGTAGCTTGACATCATATGTAAGACAATTCACTGCAGTAAAGTTTCCTGGGAAGGAACTGCAATATGAAGTAATTAAAATTACAGCAGGATTTGCCTTCCTAACCATAATAAGCAATTGTGTAAGTGTACAAAAAAGACATTGAACATATTGACTTAAAAAAAAAAAAAAAAAAGAAGTTGGGTATCTGCTTAAAGCTGATTTAATTTTAAGAATGAGAGGAAAAAAGTTTGCTTCCATTTGCCTGATTTCTGAGGAACTTTCCCATTGAAGTTACACCAACATTTAGCTCAGAATATTTCTGTATGAAAATCAGATAATCCCTCACCTGGGATATACAGTTTAATCTCTGTATTTCAACAATGTTGACAGTTAATTAGAAATGGAGAAAGGCATGAAAGAAAAAAATTAAAGATAATTTTATTAATTGCACATGCTTCAAATATATGGCAACCTCATTCATCCATTCTCTGGCTTCTAAATCTGATCCTGTTTAGATTAAATAAAAATACATTCATTTTGTAATGAAGCCTTTTGTCCATGTTTTCCCTCAGTGAGAAATAGGGAAAGCCTTAGGGTTAGTAAGTACTGACTATAAAGGGAACAAAGTTTTCCAGCAGGCACTTTAAAATACTCCAAATAATTCAGAGAAAAACCAGATTGTTTACATACAGCAGACAGAGAGAAAGATTTGTGTGGACAGACCATCTAAAAGGAAATGGAGAATCCAAAACTCAAATGCTTACTAATCACATAGTGACTGTGTAGAGTAGCTTTATCACGGGTTTCTTCCAAAACGGATTGCATAGGAAGAAACATAGAACAACTGGAGAATGGTTTCCTGTGGTTGTATTCATAGTCTGTGTGGAAAGCTCAGTTCTAGAAGAAAAATCTTTAAAGATCTCCAAGTACTAAATGCAGAGAAAAAAGTCACTGTTGTGGAAAATCTCCATATACACCAGAATATCCAAACATGCGGGTCAAGGTCAAGCCCAAAGTGTAGCAAAACTCACTGTAAATAAAGAAGCAGTTGATGATGCTGAAGTGCTGAAGGAAGACATACTAGTCATACAAAATCTTTAAATTGTTTATTCAGAAGGAAATTTGCAGCTCCTATAGGAGGGAAACCACTTTTGTTTTACTGTGAAGAGCAGTGAATCTGCGAGAAAGAGCTCCCACAGATAAAAGAATAATCACAGCAATCCACAGGCTGTTCTGCATTTCCATTTTCATGCTCCTTCATGCTTTAAGTAAGAGAAAAGTGCTAATGAACTCTAATCTCTAATGAACTGAGATGCAAAGCCGTGAAATGTCAAGGCTCCAGATCCTGCAAAAACATTGACTGGACTCATTGCAGAGCATTTCTTGTATATTTTATTACATGCCTGTAGGAGTATACTCATTCTTAATTCATAACTATCAACAGAAACAAGAAGAGAAACTCCTACCTAGAAAAGTCAAGACCAGGATCATAAACTACACGAAATGCTGGCTTTTCAGAACACATTTCCATGCTGCCAGAACTCAGCCCCTGCAAGTGCGAGATTCAGTGTCCAACATAAATCGGCTGCTGTGAGGATTTTCTGCCTCTCTCTGGATATTTTCAACAGCACCATCTTTCTCAGCTTGGCTGAAATCAATCAGTCAAGACTGAATGGTGGAAAAAAAAAAATAAGATGGGGTAGCAGTTGTGTGGGAAAGAAGCAGCTGAAACCTCAGCATTGAGGCGAGTGCTCTGTTCTGAAAAGCTCTCTCTCCTCTCCCGAATGACCTTGGTGATCCCTGCAGTTCTGTGGCAAACAGTATCCACGTCTAACACAAAAAGTCCCATTTTTTTATAGGTTGTATAAATCTTATCTAACAATTTCTGAGACAGGGATGAAGGATTTCACGTCTGTCTGGCCACCACTTGGTATTTCCTGTGTCACTGAGTAACATTTTCCATCCCAACCCCCTTCCCTTCGAGGCCCACTTTCCACATGGAACACAAAAAAAGCCAATGCACACAGAGCCAGAAATTAGGCAATACACTGCCAAACACTGTAGGTATTCCTTCCTTTCTTTACAGCATGTAGTGTTACATCACTCTAGATATTCCTAAAGAAATATATACAACGATCCAGCACCATTTATGTGTGAACATTTCACTTAAATGCTAAAATCCACCCAGGGTTGTTCACAATCAGAGTTGCTACCCTCTGTTTGAATAGCTTGTTATATTACCTGGCCAGACCACAAATTGTTCTCTCAGGATTTTTGGTAAGGGGATATGGGACCAGAAATTATATTGAGCTTCACAAGTTGCTGAACACGCTTTCCATCTCTTTCTTGCACCCCAAGCAAGGATAAATACAGAAAATATCAAATAACCAGTTGCACGAGGGATTGCACAGAGATCAATACATATTGATAATTTTTTACCTGAATAACCAAAGCAAACTGAAAAACAAAACAGTAACCCAACCCTTAGACACATTCTCATCGCTCCGGATATTTTGTCGAAACAGACCTTCACCTAAACAGCTTGATTTTTCTCTTTAAGGTTCACCTTCTGATGCACTCAACCTGCCTTACAGCACAACTTCCAGATCTGTGGGAAAAAATGCATCAACCTGTAGTTTTTGGAGACACCAGGATCCCTCCCGCTACAGTCAGCCTGACCTGAGGAGCTCTGAAATCAGAAAGTTTATCAGATAAAGCAAATCCCACCTCTGCAGGTTTATTAGTCATGCACTGAAATCCATTTTTTTGGGGTGGCCCCAGGACATTGTTTATGTCAGGAAAGCAGCAAGATCAGCAACTTAGATTAAGATGCTAATTTAAAACTTCATCATGCAGCTTTGTTTTCCTACTTTCAGATAAACCTTTCCAGGTTTCAGATATGCTATGCCTTAGATAAGAACCGGTTTTTTTTAAATCCAGTCATTTACAGGTAGATTGCCTCTAAGAAAGTGAATGAATTTGAAGAACTATTTCATTGTACAAAGAACCAAAAGAATCTGCCCGATGAACACTAAGGCATTAAAATCTCACACCCTCTGAAAAAGATTCCAGTCTAAAATTCAGATTGACACTGGCAAGACAGCAGTTGCTCTATAATGACAAAGACTTTTAAAACGTAGGAAGATAAATGATCAAGAATGCCTGGATTGCAGATTCTCAAAAAATCAGGCTTTGTTGATGAGAAATGAAGAAAAATTTGGGAAACCACAAACAGGGCAGCTGCCTCAAAAAAACCTCATCCATGTCATTAGGAAGTGTGCTATAAAATCCCAATGAGCATAGCCTTTTAAAAAACAGTCAAGTACCAATAGTTGTTGCACAGCTTTGTTTTTCAACACTGTAAAACACAGTATGTTCATTAAAAAACATCTGTTCTTATTACAACACATTATAATAACTGTTAAGGAAAATATTTTGTTTTAATTATTAGCAGATGCAGCGTGCTTAGAAATGTTTCTTTGAACGCATAATTTCTGTAAAGGTGACTAATTATTACGACTAGTTTTATTCTTTAATCAAGGCAACGCAAGCACCGTCAGCAGCAAATTTGTGGCCAGGCAGCTTCCGCATATATTCTATTCTATTCTATTCTATTCTATTCTATTATCCCAGACAAGGGCAAGAAAATTGATTTATTTGCCTTCTTGGGCATCACCAGAACAGTTATCCAATGAGTTCTGGTCAGCTGTACTGCAAATCCAGCAGCATAATTTCTCTTGCACAACTTTTCCTGCATCAGTGAAAATGGATAAAAAAAAGAACAAAAACCATGCAGCACTTACAAGCTAGCCTGAGTTTTCAGATATGGGATTTATGAAGCAACACTTTCAATAATAAATATACTTGACATTTAGTTGCTGGAGTAAAGTAAATATAGGACCCAATAGTGTCATTTTTATGGAGTAGAACTACACTTCAGAGTATATGTCAAAAGTGAAATTCATTTAACTAAACTGAAAAGAACCATCTAAAACTGACAAGGGATATGAAAATAGGTTGATACAAACATTTCAAAGATTCTTTTACAAGGTATCCCTGAGGAGGAGAAACTGTTAGACCATCAAAAAGCATTATCCTGCTACCTACAGAGACTCTTTGTGTAGGATATTACATTTATGCTGCAAAGACTTCACTGTCCATTAGAATCATTTTGATACTCGTGTGTTGTTTCTTCTGTGATGTTATACACTCTGTACTTGCTCAGTAAGTCCCAATATTTGTTTATCAAGAGCCTGTCAACCCAACAACAAATCTGGAGTTCAAATTTAGACAACGCATATGATCAAGGGAAAAAAACAACACTGAATTCTCCGTCTCCTGGCATGAACTCATTACCGTGTATTTACATAATCTTGTTTTGGAAGCTGCTGAAATGACACTCTGCTTCTGAACCTGCTCTCTTTAGGAGAGGCTGGGAAGGAGGGGCGGAGGTGTTGCAGGTGGTGCTAAGGAATGGATGGATTGGGAAGAGCAGCCACAAACAGGCCGAGAGCCTGTGGGTAAAGATGCAAGATCAGGCACAGCACACCTTGTGGCTGGATCCACTACAGGCTGCCTGATCAGGGCGAAGCTGTCGATGAGGTCTGGCTTTAGCTACAGGAAGAATCACGCTCCCAAGCTCTCACCCTGCTGTGGGCTTTCAACCACCCAGATGTCTCCTGGGAAAGAAATACAGCTGGCCAGGAGAACAAGGAGAAGAACTTTCAGGTCCATGTATGAGACAAACCAGAGTAGGAGCATTGCTGGACCTGGTGCCCACGGTGTGGATAAGCTCATCAGAGGAATTGGGACTGGAGTCAGCCTGGGCTGGAGTGACCGTACCCTGGCTGAGTTCCTGATCTCAAGGAACATGGGTCTGGCAAAGAGCAAAGTCAGGACCCTGAATTTCAGAAGAGTGAACTTCTAGTTGTTTAAAAGAATGAATGGATGAGATCTCCTGGAAAACTCTGCCTAAAGACAGCAGAGCTGACCAGAGCTGGCCACATTTCAGGACCACTTTTCTTAGGATCACAAGGACTCTCCAGCCTGGTGCATAAAAAATCAAGCAAGACAGGCCAGAATCTACTGCTTTTACCAAGGGAAGAAAGAAATACCTGGGGAAATACAGACCTCACCTCTGTGAGAGTAGATCTTACGGAGAAGATCCTTGTGGAAGTAATATTAAGGCACATGCAAGACCAGGAGGTGTTTAATCAAAAGAGAACTGTAGTTATAAAGAAAATTCTTGTTGGGGAGACTTGCAGCAGTAGTTTAAAGGGCTTGTTCTGTCCTTCAAAACCACCCCTGCAAATTTCTGCTCTCTGGGGAAGATGTAGCAGAGCAGGTCTGTGTCTTCAGGCCATTTCATTTGAGTGCTAGCGTGGCTAGCTATTTATATCCCTGGCCATTGTCCATGGATAAATGGACAGGAACCCTTTTTTCCCTAGATAAAAAGAGAAACACCATTATTGAGTTCTGATTCTTCGGTATTTGTTTGTTTTCCTTACCTTGGGGCAGAAAGGCTGAGATCAGCCAAGACAGAAAGGAAAAGTGAGAGCTGGACTAGATGACCTTTGGAATTTACAAGAGTAGCTTGATTTTCCTACTGAAAGGATTAGTAACAGTGTAAGTCACATGATACATGGATAGAATTGGGAAGTCGGCATAGGCCACGACAGAAATTAATACTCTTTAATATTCTCACTTCATACCCCGTGCAATATGTGCCCACTTGACCAGCTGATTTCAAACACCCAACCACTGAGCACCTTTTCCCCACAATAACTGCTGATTTTGCTCTTGGGCTGCATGGCATCTTGGTTCCAGTTCATGCAAACAGGCCGATTTCCAGCTCTAGAAACCCGCAACAAAGAAATCACAACTACTTTATTATGTACGAACTTGTAGAAGGAAAAATCGGTTACTGGTAAACATTCACAAGCAAGCCATGCAGTAAGCTATCAGAATTCAATTATATTCAACGTAATGTCTTACTGCAGGAAAACAATTAATCTTGTATTCAAAAGGATCACAATGAACTTAAAATATTTCATTGAGGAAGCCAACTTTTCAAAAGCCTTTGAAACCAGCTCTGTAATTCAAAGGGGGAAGAAAAAGAGCAAGAAAAGGAATTCACACCTGTTCTTTCTAGAAGATAGTTGTATAAAATAACTGAATAAACACAGCTGCACATTTCAGATCTGATCACCTACTTTATAAACAATTTCTAAAATAAATTCAGCCACCTTTATGAAGTTCATTAGTCAATATGCATTATTATGTCATTTATTTCATAATTTGCAGCAATTTCCCCTTGCTGAATGCTGAGCCACCAGACTGGAGCTTTCCATAAAATTTGGTGTCATGTGCAGTTTTTAATTACTCTTCCATTTCTCCTTTCTATGATTTTTGAAACTCTGTAGCTCTTATTCTTTCTTCTTGTTGTATATTGCTGCCAGTGACAACATACTCAGCTCTCTCCATCATTCTTCCTCTTTACAGGAAGGAGTTTCCATGAGCTGGGCAGACTGTGGTGGCTCATAAAACTCATACTTCAAGCTAGCAGGAAGTCAGGAGAGCCTGGAGAGAGCAGTCCTGGGCCCAGTTGTCATACCCTGTACTCAGCAAGGTTCAGCTGACATTCTACAAATGTCAACTGTGTGGTCACCCCTCAGGCTCGCTGAATTGAGTCATTCTGCTTTACCCATTTTGATTGGGCTCCACATCCATAAGGTCTCTTCTAAAACCACCTCTTCAAATGCCCCTTCCACTTATCATCCCAAACACAATTTTGCATGTTTCTTCAAGATTTGATTAAATGTTCTGGTTCCTTTGCTTCTGCTAACCTTCTTTCCCTTCTCCCACCTTTTCCTTCCACCATATAACACAGAAAGGTCTCTCATCTGCTCTCCTTCTCTAATCCTTGCACTTGCCTAGTGATATTAGGCTGTGCTGGTTTCGGCTGGGGTAGAGTTAATTTTGTTCATGGTGTCTGGTCTGGGGCTGTGTTTGGAGTTGTGCTGAACACAGGGTTGATAATACAGAGGTGTTTTTGTTGTTGCTGAGCAGGGCTTGCACAGAGCCAGGGACTTCTCTGCTTTTCGTAAAGCCACGCTGGTGAGGAGGCTGGGGGTGCCTGGGAGGGTGGGAGGAGACACGGCCAGGACAGGTGACCCCAACTGACCAAAGGGACATTCCAGACCAGGGGACATCGCACTCAGTGTGTGAAGTGGGGGAAGAAGGAGGAAAAGGGGGACATTTGGGGTGATGGTGTTTGTCCTTCCAAGGCACCGTTACCTGCGATGGGGCCCTGCTCTCCTGAAGATGGCTGAACTCCTGCCTGCCCTTGAGAAGCAGGGACTTACTGCCGTGTTTCGCTTTGTGTGTGTGCAGGGCTTTTGCATTCCCCATTAAACTGTCCTTGTCTCAACCCATGAGTTTTGTAGCTTTTTCCCTTCCAATTCTCTCCCCAGTCCCACTGGGGGGGAGTGAACGAGTGGCTCTGTGGGGCTGGGTGCCAGCTGGAGTTAAACCACAACACGGGCCTTCTTATATGGGTTTCCCTTCCACCCACCCTCAGGTTCTCTGTTTTTAGGAATGAAGGCTTTGTTCTGCCTGTACAGCACATGACACAATGCCTGGCCCATGATCAGACGTCATTACAGCTATGAAAATAATATCTCAAAACTATTAGCTTTGTTTAGAAGAGAAATCGCTGTTTTCTCTGAAACAAAGTAGATCTGGATTTGATTACTGTCTAAATCTCCTGCAAAAATATTACAGAAAGCCAAGACAAACTAGGGCAGTTCATTCCATGAATTTCTTGGAAATGGTTAACATAAACTTTTGCAATTAGAAGTCCCATAGAATGCGACAGTGAAATAATTTGTATTAACTTCTCATTTTCTTTTAAATTACGACATCATGTAAAGGAATGTTTTTCTGCAATTTTTAAAGACTTTGTTCTTTTTAAATTCTTGGTAAAAGAATCTCTCGTGTTTAGTTAGGCCAAAACCTGACCTATCTTCGTACCAATTTGTGAGTAGCCTGCCTGGAAAATGATCATATAAAAAAAAAAGGGGCCACAAATAAATGCCTTAAAATCTACCTTAAAAAATTCTATTTATAAAAGAAGCAAATGCACTTGATGCAAAAAACGGTGGGACTACCAGCTGAGCTCTAATGACCTGGACCATTTCAAGAACATCAATAAACTCAAGGTTATTTTATGATACTTTACTCTATGATGAGAACAGAACTATCACACACTGAGGCAGCCAAAATCTTTTGTCTTCCAGAACTCACCCTAAGTCACCTTAGGGGGCTGTTCTGTCTTCTCTGGATCTCACTGCTATATAACTAGTGAGTTCCAACAGGTACTAGCCCAAATATTCCTCTCATTATTATAAAATTTGTTTCTAAAACATCCAAGAAACACAGGTGGAGCTGGGAAAGTTTTGCAATTCAACCACTGAAAATGTTGTTTTTTTTTTTCTTTGAAAATCTTGATCTACAATATTCCAAAAGAGACAATTATTGCTTCAAAATAGCCAGCTATACTCATCTAAAATTCCAGCCACAGCCTAGGAAGTGAGAATTGATATGTGGCATGAAAACTCACACTTATTATGTTGCGGGGTTTATATATAACTGAACAATTTCAGAGTGCTTAACACCATGACACACTAAGCTTTCTCTAATTCCAGCACAATATTTTATGCTTATCAATACCCAGATTTTTTTGTTGTTGTTGTTGTTCCTCAAAAAGTCAAAGGTGGTGCACAGGAAGTACTAAAACTGAAAGCTAAAAGTATTTTAGGATCATCATGTTATACATATTCCACTCCTGATTGTCATTGGAAAGGATTTCTGACACAGGTTTATTTCATATTTGCATACTGAGCTCTTTCCTCCTTTTCTCTACTCTTTCTGCTGACAATATCTGGACCAAAGGGATCATAATTTTATTACGGGATTGCAGGTCTATTTTAATATAAACACCTTCTTCCACCCATCTCCACCTCCTTCCCAGGGTATAAAAATGGTTGTAAAAAACAAACCTTTCCCACAGAACACCCTTCCTTTTAGAATACAGACATTTGCTAATCTGTTAATTACACCAAACTTCCTTTCCAACACCTATGTCTTTCACCAGTTATTTATAAAACTCAAAGTAACCCTGGTCCAGCATTTATTTAGCACCTCAGAACTGCACACCTCCTTCTTCTTCAGGCAGTGCCTTAGGATGCTCACTGCAGACTATGGAAAGGAGCATTTTGGAAAACCATTTCCAGGGCTCTTTCTGAGCACCTGGCCTCGCACTGCCCCACCAGAAGTCACCAGGTGATGGACCTGCAGGTGCTTGTCTGCCTCAAGGCAAAGCTCACTCACGGTTGTTGTTGTTGCTCTGTAATGAGTGGTTCTGTTCTCTCGCACTTGCAACATGTTATTCAGCAAATTGACTTTGCCTCCCTTCCCTTTCAAAAGAACACCGTGAATGGCCCTTCCCAGCACAGAATATGTAATTGATTCTTTTCCTTTGTCCAGTGCATTACCATGAGGTGCTGGTTTGCTCTTGTCGTACAGTCTATTAATTAAAAGATTGTCCTAGGAGTGCAAAATATTGAAATATTTAGAAATAGGAATCTATGTGCCCGTAATGAGGTACATGGAGAGAGGTTCTGCTCTTACTGCACTGAGAATCAAAGGTGCTCTAAGTGACCTGAAATACAAAGACATAGAAAATACAGAGCCAAAACCTAGCAGCCTCCCCAGCTTTTAATTTCTTTGATATTTTATACCAGAGCATAACTTCTGACACTCTTTTCTTTCGCTTTCATTTTCTTGCTCTCAAAAAAATAATTTAGCAATCTTTTTTCCACAGATTTTTACATTATTTGAGAAAGTATATGTAAATATATGGGAAATGAAAATAGCAGGCTGATGGGAATACTTTGGTAAAATTGTACATGAATAAAAGATGTGAAATCATACTGTTATAAATGTCTTCATCCATTAAGTTTTAGTATCAAGTAAATTTCCAGCTGTAAAAAAGTGATCTCTTCATCTTTCTTTCCCTATAGAAGTCACAGTTCACATTTGGAATATTATATGTGCTTCATAATTGAAAGAAAATGCTAGCAACTCTCAAAATTTCCCTCCAAATTATTAAGTCAAAAGAATTTAATTCCTCTGGCATCAAAATATTTTGTTCATGTATGCACAATGGAAACTATTAATATGTACATTTCCTGAGTTATATTGGAGCCTCTGTACATCATGGAAAAGCATGCTATAATTATAAGCTTTTCTTTCTTTATCCAATCATGTCATTACTATATGGCTAAATATATGACACTCATAATTAGGATCAGATGACTCGGTACTTTACAACATACATTATACACATTGTTTCATATATAATTTACTGCATAATCATGCAAACAGTGAATTATTTCAATTTAAACTCTTCATTTGAACTCCTTGTAGTGTACAATTTAATCACCAGAATAGCCTGAGAGAAGAGGAAAACAGAAAATTCAAATGTGGAAAAAAAAAGGTTGGAAAAGTCCTCTAACATCAGGTCCAATCACTAACCCAGCACTGTCAAATCCCACTAAACCACACCCCTAAGTGTCACACTTGCATGTGTTATAAATCCCTCCAGCCATGCCGACTCCACCACTTCTCTGGGCAGCCCATTCCGATGCCCGACCACTTTTTCAGTGGAGAAATTTTTCCTAACATCCAGTCCTAGCTTTCCGTGGCACAACTTGAGGCCGTTTGCTCCTATCCTGTTTCTTGTAACCCAGGAGAGGTGACCAGGCTTCACCTTGCTACAACCTCCTGTCTTGGGGTGATTTTATGACCATACTGTATTCCCCATCGCCTGCTTGATCTCTAGTGTACCTTTAAATTGCAAAGGGGGGAGAGAAGCCGAGAGAACTCTTCAAAGCGGCCAGCTTGACGTTGTAACTAGAATGTTTTGCATTCTTTTCTCTCCCAATCTGACAACTTTTGTTGGTTGGAGGACTTTTGCTCTCCAGCTTCTTCGGCTTTCAGTGGAGAAGGGGCTGTGATCTGCCTCAGCGGCTTCTGTTCCTTTTTGGACTGTTTTTGGCTTGTTTCCTTGTCTAAGACCAGCTCCCATCTCCGGCCCTGCTCGGCGGCACCCTCCAAGGGGGATCGTCGGACCCTGCCTGGCCCGGCCCAGCTCAGGACTGCAGGTTTTACCTACAGAAAGAACTCTAACATCCATAGTCCTCTTTTAGGGGACAGGGGAGGGGGTTTCAATATCCTTTTTTCCCTGTGACAGCGGAGGACTCTGCTTGTTAAATAAATAGGTTTTTTCACTTTCATTCGAGAAATTATTTTCCCGAACCCGTGGGGGAGGTGCTGCCGGGGCCTGCTTGCCTAGCAGGCAGGAGAGAGAGAGAGAGAGATACTCCTTTTGGGTTGTTTCCTCCTGGATGTGTGTCCAAACTGGCACACCTCCCTTCATGTATTTGTAGAGAGCAATGGGGTTCCATGTCTGCTTTCCCACCCTTTGCAACAGGGCGAATTGAGGAACTCGAACTTCCAAAAACTACTTGATACCATTTGCAAAACTAAACTCAGGAATGGTTCAGGCTTTGGTTGCCTTTAATTAACAACCACAGAACCTCGTTGTAGCGCAGCTTCAAGTTGAGACATCCCCTCCCACTGAATCAGGGCCTACCACATTAAAAAACCCAATATCTCGTTCTGAACTGCTACTCAAAAATGCAAAGATAGCCAAGTCTTAGTCAATGGTGAATTTCAGAACCTAAAAGTATATTATAAAAAAAAGATATTTGTAAAAGATCAGCAAGACTTCAGTAATGGAGGTGAAGCTACAATCAAATGGACATATTTACAAAAAGCAGGGCCAAAGATGGACAGTGAAAGATATTTCATTCACTCTCAGCCGTTTCCCAGTCTTCTGACACACAGCCAGCATGTCCAGGTTTTTTCAGGAGCTGTTCATGTGCTGTAACAAAGACGATAGCCTGTGAGAGGGCTGGTGAACGCCTCCAGAATGACGAGGGAGCACAGCTCTGTGGTATGAAACGCCTTTTACGTGCACTGGCACGAGCTATCCCAAGCATTAGGGGACAGAAAACAGCAGGTACACGGCACTAAGACATTTCATTGATCTGTCAGAGAAAAACATGAGAGTTTAGAAATTGTTCTCAAGTTGCGTAAGAAGAAGTTGCTTCTTCCTACACATTTTACTAATCAGAGAGAAAGAAAGTTGCTAAACTGGAAAGTCTGTTTATGCCCATGTGATAGACTGGGGGGGCTGGGAGAGAGGGCTTGTTTTTACTGTAGAGGCAAGAAGATACAAACTTCCTGCATTTGCTGCTGCCAGGTTCTAGGGGAGTTTTGAGCTAAAAGCAAGGTCCATGTGTTTACTGTGTAAACCATGTACAAACACATTTTATAGAATTTAAAGTACTAACATTTTCTTCAAAAAGACTCTGTCCTAGCTGGAATCCAAATTCAGTTTTACCAATTCAGGTCCTTCTTCATAACAACAAAAAAGCCATCACCGCTTACATAAAATTTTCCTGCAGAACTGAGGATGGGAAATGCAGAAGAAGAATTTAGATGACATGGGAATCAAAACACACAACCTACTCCCCCAAATGTCTGCATGTCATGCTCCCAAACTGTGCTATTTTGATTTCAGAAAGCTAAAAATACTTGCCTCCATGTACATTTGTGCTCTTTTAAATGACCTGATCTGCTAAGAAAGTAAGATACTGTCTGTTACTGTTTTGGAATTTCTCACTAATGATTGTTGTATAGAATATTTCAGAGGATTGTCTAAGAGTTCATCACCTGAGAGTTTCTATTAATGACACAAGCAGCAAAGGAAGTTTAGTTTTCTAATCAATTATGCTATAGAGCACTGCCTAAGTTAATTATTTTAAAGAGTGTATAGTTACGAACCAAGCATAAAACTTCGATGAACTACAAGTTATGACCAACTGGCAACCACAGTGTCATAAAATATTCCCAACAATAAGGAATATGGACAAAAGAGTATTTTTTTTGTTTTCCAATTTACCACTTTCAAACCCCATGGAAGACCTATAAGCCTCTTGCTGCCTTTCAAGATTAATGTTAGTTTAGGGAAGATCAATGATTCCTTAGCCACCAGCTAAGGCAAAAACTTTTCATTTTTATACCCCACTTGTCAGTTTGTCACAGGTAAGAGTGAGTATGTATTTGGGTCCAATAGGCTCATAAATAAAATGAGTAGTGACAAGAGCAATATACTGGGAACTGCTAAAAATGTTTTATTTTTATGCCTGTTTCTTCCCTCATTCCAATCTCAAAAACACCTCCATAGGATCTATAAATTTCCCAAAGAAGATGTGCAAGACCTCCTACAAGATGATGTGTCTCAGTTGTCACGCTTTGACACAAATTAACCTGGTACACACCTTCCCAAATTTTTTTTGGCAGATTTTAGAGTACATTTGCTTTTGAAGAGGGTAATATACTGGATTTGCCTGTGCGTTCCTCACATAAGGGAGGAGAGACTTCTTAATTTATTAATAAACAATAACACGAGCAGCCTATAGATCTGCTTTTAATTAATAGCTCACAATACCTACATCAGAAGTGCTCTGTGGTTTTTAAATATTTAAAGTGCGTTATTGTCTGATGGCAGACAACGGTTCCTAACAGTCACCCAGAAATGACAAAAATTCATAAAGGCAATCGTGTGCGGGAAAAAAGACCTGAAATACACAAGAAAAGAGAGAAAGAGAGAAA